>JAJOOS010013789.1:0-30424 GCA_029582725.1 Solanum chiquidenum
TGCCTGTTTCTATCATTTCAGACCGGGGTTCACAGTTCACTTCCAGCTTTTGGAGGGCTTTTCAGGAGGAGTTGGGCACCCGTGTCCACCTTAGCACAGCTTTTCACCCACAGACGGATGGCCAGTCGGAGCGTACTATTCAGGTCCTTGAGGATATGTTGCGGGCCTGTGTTATGGATTTTGGAGGTCAGTGAGACCAATTCTTGCCTTTGGCGGAGTTTGCGTACAACAATAGCTACCACTCTAGTATTCAGATGGCCCCATTCGAGGCGTTATATGGTAGGCGTTGTCGCTCTCCAATTGGTTGGTTTGAGTCTACAGAGCCTAGGCCGCATGGAATTCGAAGGACTGTAGAAAAAGAAAAATATGTACATTTCTCCTAATGAGCGTAGGAAGCCCAAGGATTATGAGGGTGGACAGATAGAAGAGATACTCTCACTCATTATACACAAAGTCAAAGAATACGACATAGTGCTGAAAGAGATAAAAGAGAACGTCTCAATGCTAAATCAAATAATTGCATCTCAGTCCATATCTATTAAGCTTCTCGAGACCCAAATGGGACATATTTTGCACCATCTCAACCCAAGACAACAACGGGGGTTGCCTAGTGATGTTATGGCAAACCCCATGAATGAAGTTTGAGTGGGTACTTGCGTCATTCCATGACGTGCTTCTTGAGAGGTAACCCAAGTTTTTATTTCTTTGTGTTTGATTTCGAGTAATGGGTGTTGATTGTACAGGTGAAAAAGTGGAATCTGTTTGAAAAGTGCAGGTTGGAGAGCTAAATGTCCTGTCGGCGACTCACTGAAGAGGTCGGCGAGCCTGACTTGGACCGCCGTTGGACTCAAGAAAATGTCAAGTTGGAGTCTGTAAAACTCCACGGGCCCATGGACGAGTCAGCGTCTCGCCGAATAGGTTGACGATCCCAATTTTATTTGTTGTTTGGACCCCCAAATTAACTAGAGGTCTTGTAAAACTCGGCGAGGTAAGTACCCACTCAGCGTGTCTCCAAGTGGATCGGTGAGGATGACTAACATCACCGAAAAGGTGCGAATTGGACTGTTTTTAAAAGGCCAAAGGTTTAAAATTTCAAACTCTTTCATATTACCTCACTTTTTACTTCATACAATCACACCCTCACTTTAGTTTTTCAATATTTTTGCATTCTATCACTTTTGGTCATTGATCTTGTGTTCAGAGTTGGGACTCCTTACCGCCTAGCATTACAAATTCATATTTCAGCATAAAGGTTGGTTTTTCGAACGCCAAACTTATAATTAGCGGTTAAACTCAATTGCACTTGGTTAATTGTTATTGATGTGCGTTGGGCCCCTCTTAAATCGTAATTGTGTGCTAGTTGCCTTTGGTATTGTTGTAATTGCACTAAAATCTAAATGGTTGATTTCCCAAATTTCGTGCTTTAAAATTGATTATAAACTTGTGGGTTGTGTTAAAGTGTTGTTGGGAATAGTCGGGTGAAGTCTGAGTAACCCCAATTGGCTAAATGGTGTGCTTTTTCCAATGATGGAGCATTTGACGCCATTCTTAAGGGCAAAAGCCGTCAAATGACCAATTTTGGCCAAACCGGGGGAAATCTTAATGCCCCGGTGTCATAGGTCATATAGGTATGGTCTTAATTGAATGTGTATGTTGTTTGATTTTGTTTTTGGGGGATACATATTTGATTTTGGGAGTCAGGGATGAAAATGGGCACGTTGGGTAGTTTGGCTAGCTGGGTCGAGCTCACCAAAATCCCCCTAGATCACCTTTAATTACATGAATTAGTTGAGTTTGGTTTTGTAACTTTTGGCGAGAAGTGTGAGCTCACCGAAAGTCTCCTTTGATCGCCCTTTCTGCGCCCCTAATCCCTAAAACATACTGTAACTTTCAGCGGGCTAGTTTGAGCTCCTCAAATGGTGTCGTCGATTCGCTGAAGGGCCATGATCATCTCCGACATGCCTTTTTCTAGGTAATTTTTAGGCCAATCCTTTCGGCGAACCCAATCTGGCTTGCCAAAGTGATTCGGCGACTCGCTGATCAGTTCGGCGAGTCTTTCTGCAACCTATTTTTTGCATTTATCTTAGAATATTTCTTACTTTTTCCAATGTATTTTGCAGATATGGCTAGTCAAAAGTAGTAGGAAGAGACATGTCGCCCTGCAAGCGGGCAAAGGGAATCACTATTAGTGAGGATGCAGTTGCATCTATAGGCAAGGCAACAAAACTTCCTACCACAGGTGGGAAGGGTAAAGGAAATGGAAAGGCGCCTTCTCCTGAGTTACTGGAGGTCAGCTCCGAGAGTGAGGCAGTGTATGCCACTCACCTCACTACATCTAAGAGTGAGGGAGATCTCCAGGACCCTATGGCTGCCATCTCTGAGCCTAAGGATGAGCAATTGCTATTAGCCCGGAGTGCTGAGCTGCGCTTCAAGAGGATGCATGATCCATATAGGATCAGTATACATGAGACCCCCATTCCTCCTCATGTCCCAGATTAGGATGTGGTCCCAGCACCACTTGCACAGGGTCCTCCTCCCCGGTCTATTAACAAATTAAAAGTTGAGTGACTGAGGACGATCATAGAGGAGAAGAGGTTGTCTACAAATGGAGTGATAGACAGATATCTAGAGATCTGGCGCACCTTGAGGTCCCATAATTTCCAGATATTCACAAAACCCCATGGCCCTTACATTCCTAATTGGGTCTGGAGTTTTACACTACCTATGGCGCCCTAGTGCCACAAGGGAAAATAAAAAATGCCAAATTCAAGCTGGTGGATTATATGGTCGTCAGGGGTAAGAAGGTAAAGTTTGATAGTGATGACATTAATGCAGTTTTCAAGTGTATAGAGAATATTGAGGATGACTATCAATACGTGGTCAAGACAAAATCTTTGGAGATTATGATAAAGTGGTTGGCCACTATGTTGTCTAATGGTACTCCTAGGTGGATCGAGGCTGGACCACCCATACAAAAGGAAGACCTCAATGTAGCAGTGAGGTACTCGTTTTGCTTCATCGGCAGTTTTATCATGCCATTCCAGAATGAGTTTATCCTCCACCACACGAAGGCAACTTATATTTGCATCATTGATGGGACAAGGCTAAACTTGGGGATGATCATTGGCCATGAAATGGCCAGGAGGGCCAAGCAGCGTCAGACTTTGCTTTCATGTCTAGTGTTGGTCACCAAGCTGTGTAGATGAGCCCGAGTGAACTTTGATGCGAAGAAGGATATGGAAGTGATTCCCACATCTTCTACCGACATCTGGCGCATTGTGGCTGAGTATTTGAAGGATGAGGCTGAGAATAAGAAGGCAACCCCGGTTGATGTTACCCCGACTGTTGACACTGAGACACTACCTAAAGAGGCAGTATTGCCTACTCTGGCCCTTGGGCCTTGAGGTATATCTAGCGCTGCCTCTTCCATGACTTCGAGTTCCTCTACTGCTTCCTTTCCCCTACGTCTGGTACTAGTGTTGCTGCTGCTACTTCTCGACCTCCACTTACCCAGGCTTTGATACTACCAATGGGGCATCTAGCCCATTCTGCTGATAGACGTGACTCCAGGCTTGAGGCCACAGTCTTCAGGATGATTGAAAGGGCCCTCATTGCTGTTGTGACACCTCTTAATATGTCTATTGATGCCCTTGCAACAAGGATAGCAGTGTGTGAGCGAGGCCAAGGGGGCCACTGATGAGGTGACGGCCCTAAAGGCCGACATTGCTGAATTGAGGAACGGCGTGGACCAGCTGAAGTCCACAGATATGTCTATGATTTTTGTGAATATGGAAATCCCTGATATGCTAGCTGACTCTGATGTGCCTCTGGCTACCACATGATATGAGGTTTGAGCTGATGAGGTGGTTGCTGCCAAGTCCGAGTTCAGACTATTGAGGAGCAGCTCGGTGCCGATGAGGAAACTACTTATGAATGACTTATAAAGGTTGAGGAAGCCATGGTGCATTTATCTGTGAAGATTTCATTAGCAAACACCTCCATGGTAATCTTTAGTAGAGTTAGTGTTGCTGTTACACTGGGCACTGATGCCCAGGATCAGGGTGTAGCGCCAATACCCCGACAAATGGAGTGACTGTGTAGACAAGACTTTTATTTACCTCCCTCTCTGTCATTTTTATTGTCTGTTTATTATTTTGTTGTGTTTGAGGACAACTACCTTTTTATTTGTGATGGGGTGAGGTATTTCAATACCTACCTCTTGTGACTATATTTTGTATATATTGGGTTTGTTTTTTGTTTTAAACATTTTTTTATCTTGTTTTGTCGATGTTTGAGCTTATGGCTCCTTGTTATGAAATGAAAATGGTTTTTGACCCTTCTGGAAAAAATTTGCCACCTCTTGTTTTGTGTGAATGTGGTTGTTCTTGTACAAATTTGAGTATCGGTCATGATCGATACCGATGAATTGAATGGTGCTCTTAATCGAAAAAAATGAATGCGCGGCTACGATGAGGCCAAATGAAGTTGCATAGACAATGTATGAAATTTTTGCATCTCGTTGTGACTAGCCGGTTATCGAATGAAGTCTCTTGTGATGAGAATTGCACACTAGCGAAAGTGTGGAGTCTTGTTTGATATTGGTGTCAATGCCTTGTGTGATGACCTTACCGTGAACCTTGTGCGATGACACCTTGAATTTTCCCCGTTGGTCCGGTTGACTAAGTGATGCAATCTCTTGAAATGATCTTAGACAATGATTTTGAAGAGTGAAACAATTTGACAATATACCTCTTTTGTGGCTAACCATGTGAGATGTGTGAATCTTGCTTGAACCCCATTTGAGTCATGTCCTTTTCTTGGAAGAAACTTGAGTAATTGTGACACCTCTTTATCCATTCACCCATAATCCTTATGAAGTGTGATATGTTTGAATAGCCCGCTTAGGCCAAAAGCCGAAGTTGGGAGTGTGGTGGAAAGAGAAGGTAAAATCAAGAATTGTGAAGAAACACCCCTTTTTGAGCCAATGGTTTTGAAAAAGATGGAACCCCTCCATATAAAAAAAAATATAAATAAAAGAAAAAGAATGAAAAAGTTGTGAAATTTGCTAAAGAAATAGGGTGTCCGGTATTCCATTGGAAGGTTAATAATGGGGTGAATTTTGAACATGGTAAAAATGCTGAAGAAAAGTGATGTTCATACCACATTTCATGAAGATAGTAGCCATTGAGCCTAAATGATCATACCTTGACACTCAGTCCCGTTACAAGCTTTGAAAAGACCTTTTTGATCTTGAGTGAAATGAAACGAATGTTGATTGGAAAATAAGAGAAAATTTATGGGTGAAGTCATGCATATGTTCATCTTTGTGAGTGTAAGCTTTGTATGTGATTTCGGAACTATAAATTGTTGAAGAATTGTGTGTGATTATGGAATCATCTTTGTTGTGAGGGAATTTGAGTACCTTTGTTGAGCTTGAACTTGCATTTGAAGCAAGTATTAGGAACTTGAGAATCTTTGATAATGGTGAGTCACAACTTGAATATTTGAGGGCACAATTGATCCTTGCATTAGTAAGTTTAGTCTTATCGTGTGCATTCATGATTGAGTCTTATGTAGCACTGTTTGAGATATCCTTTTTGAACTGTTGAACTTGAATTTTACTTGAGGACAAGCTAAATTTTAAGTTGGGGTGTTGATGATTCCGAGATTTGGACTCATTTAGGGTTGTGTTTATATAGATTAGTGTCCTCAAATGCTCATTTTGTTCGAATAACTGATGTTAAATCCTTGATTTTCAGGAATATGGATTGAGAAACAAAGTAAGGACACTAACAGGCAAAAAGGAACAAAATAGGCTGAAGAAATGAAGATGGGAGAGCCTGAGGATCGCCAAGAGCACTTGGTGTGTCGCCGAGTGGATTATCAGATCGCGTAAAGTTCTAGTGTGCCAAGCCCTGAAGGAAAGAACCAAGTTGGCGATGAAAAGGAGTAGTCGGCGGATCCCCGAGTAGTTCCGTGATGTAGTGCTAGATCGCCCAAAGTTACAGACTTTGAGGATGTTGAACGCCAAGGAAAAAGAGTGATGGACGTCACCAAAGGGCAGCTCACCGAGTGGTTCGGCGAGCCCGACTTACTTCACCGAGTGACTTTTCGCAGAACATTTTTGGTGACTATAAATACGTTTTTTAACATTTAGATTAGAATCTGGAATCATATCTTGAATCTTATTTTTAGAGCCATTACTCTCTAGAACAAGATTATTAAGTTTTCCTTAGCTTTGAAGGATTGAAAAAATTTACTTTTGAGAAATTGGAAGTGAGTCTTTGAGATTCATCAATTTGGACCATTGTAAAGATGAAATCACTCTTACCCAGTTGATGGATAATCAATTCGATAACTATTTTTACCTTTTTATAATGTCTAGCTAAAAACCCAAATTCTTGGGGTGTGATGTAACACCCCGGAAACTAGTAGACCAAACTAGAGCCACTAGCTAGGGTTCTAAGGTTTGATGCATGATAAATAGAGTCGTACATGAGACTTTGTGTGCTTAGAAAGAGGAATTTAGTGGTTGAAAGTCAAGGTATGTATTAGACCTTGTAGCCTAGATGACCTTAGAGAGTTTGGTTGAGCATGGGAAGGGAAAGTACCAAGGCAAAAGGGCAAGCCTAAGCCAAAGGGCCAAGGCTGCCCAACCTTGGCAAGCTACTGCCTAAGGGTTCATGACCCGTGGTGTGGATCACGGTCCGTAAAGGGGTCCATGGAGATGCCTTAGACACTTGAGAGGCAAGGCCTTGAGGCCAAGACACTGCCCCAAGTTCACGAGGCACTTCACGAGCCGTTGGCTTGACCACGGCCCATGAAGGTGCCTTAGTGTTTTAGGGAGTTTTAGGGTCTTGTAAAGTTGGGGGATCCACTGGTCAAGGGACAACGGGAACCACCACGGGTCGTGGTGCCCTTGACGGACCGTCCAAGTGGTCGCGGTGCCTGGGACGAGGCTGCCAAGTGAGGGACATTTGGGTAAATTCCTATTTAACTTATATTAAGTGGGGTCATTTTTTAATCAAAACCCCAAATCACTCCTCTCTCAAATATTTCCCTCTCTAGGAAGAACCCAAAGATTAAAGAAGAAGAAGAAGAGAAGGGAAGAGGGCAGCATCCTAGGTCGAATTTCCCCAATTGATTCAAGCTTTATTAAGGTATGTGAAGATTACTCATCCATGGGTTCTTCCACCCATGAGCCCCCTTAGATTTTTCCCCAATTGTGAACTCAAAAACCCAATTCTAGCTAGGGTTGTGATTGCATTGTGGGTAGGACTTGGCTATGATTCCAATCTAGTAGATATCACTCAATTATGATTGAATTACCTCTGTTTAGTGATATTATGATGAATTCATATGATTTATATGGTAAACCCTAATCTATTGATGAATTGATATATGTGGGTTTATGCCATTAGAGGCAAGGTTGAAGGTTCATATGTGATCTTCCTAATTCAATGTTATGTGTTGAAATTGATCATAGTTAGGGTCATATAATCATGAATTGACCTAGACTCTATTGTATATGGTTGATCTTGTCTTGTAAGGTTAGAATTGAACCTTCATGATCAATCAAGACTAGAATAATCTAGTAATGAAGAATGTGATCAAATTACCTTGAAATCTAGGTATAAAGAACAAATTTAGAAATAAACCTTCAGAGTAAGGCTTGTAAGCTTATAGTTAGAGCTTTAGGTTGAAGATAATGTTATAACCTAGTAATGTTAAGGCTTTGAGAGTAAAGTCTAAAAGAGAATAGAAGTTTAATAAGTTGAATTGTGGTGAAAGGCCTATAATCACCTAACCTACCTTATGAATGTTTGGTAGATGAAAGTGATAGAATCACTTTATCGTGGATGGGTTGTCAAGGACATCCTTCCATGAGAGATGAATGTTAAGCAAGGCTTAATAAGTAAACCTTGGGGTGTATGCTTGGGTCCAAGTGGATATTGACAATGAGATGGAGTGTCACACAAGATAGGGTATGTACTCCAAGAAGAAAGGAGATCCACACCTAGTTTATGTGAGGACTATCCAAGTTAAAGGGTAGAACTCTTACGAAGTAGAGTGTGGAATTTCTCAAAGTTAGGTCTCATAAGATGGGAACCTTCACATAGTTGAGTTAAGGTTCGTAGTAGCAATCTTCATATCCCATAATGTTCTAAAGCATAGTTTAACTAGGAATTACTTAAGAGAGTACCTCATAGTGTTCTAAAGTTAAGAGAGGAACTAGGTTCCAAACCAATAAGTGTTATCATGAGGACCTGAAGGTAGTACTTAGCATGTATAATATGATGGGGGTGTTGTGCATGCATTGCATAAGTATAACTTAGGGTCATTAAAGATAAGTTTTGAGATAGGATTGGACTAGAGTTGCCCTTCCTAGTTATTGTTGAGTAAAGGTGAGAGATTCCCTTAGTTATGAGAGTTAAGCTAATAATGAGGCCAAAGTAGAGTGAATATGAATAGGATGACTTTAAGGCTATGCTTAGTGAGATGTAGTATGGGATGCCTTTCATAAATTGCACAAGTGTGTCTTGATGTTACTTCGAAGTATGGTACCCTTATGGCATAAGATAACTTTAATAGTTGACTATGTAAATAGATTATAATTAAGATGACATGAAGACCTAAGTCTTGAATATGAAGGTGAACTATGTGCAAGAATGACCAAAGAGACGTACTTAGCATCGATGATAGTATGGGATGCTAGCCTTGCATTGCACAAGTATACTTGGAGGTGGCTTATGAAGTAGTTCTCTTGTAATATGAAGGACTTAAGGTTGAAGTATGTAACCATGAAATTCTAAGTAAGACTATGACATGAACTTAATATATCTCCTATGCTTATTACCTATGTCTCATGTTGACTTATGGTTATATGATGCTTATGTTAGATACTATGCTATGACTATGATGATTATGTTATGATTATGTTACTATCTCTTATGCTTATGTCTTATGTTGACTAACCTTTTGAGATGCTCTTATGATGTTGTGCTAGGTTACATACTTGGTACATTTTGTACCAACGCATATTGCCTACATTCTAATCAAATGTAGAGTGTTTGGAGATTGAGTTGCTTGGAGGCTAGGTTCCTAAGTGCAAGAAGACTTGAAGATTGGTGAGTCCTCATATCTTCGAGGACAAACCCCTTTATGGTCTTTTATGTCATTTCCTCTGTTTTAGATTTTGTATGGGCTACGTCCCAATTACTTATTCATGTTGTTCATAGATGGTTTTGAGACAAAGATGTTAGAAAAGACTTCCGCTTTTATGAAATGGTTTTGATATTATGATTTAGAGAAAGTTTTAATTTTTCCTGTATTCTCTATTATCTTATGTTAAGAATCTGCTAAGGGCTTGTATGCGACCCCTTTGGGGTCAAGTACGTCGTGTTACGACTAGGGGGTGCTCTCGGGTCGTGACATGTGATTATGTGATTATGGGCTGATTTAGCTTATGGGTATTGCTAATCATTAGTTTAAATGCTACTTAAAACTGAGTTTAATCATTAATTGTGGTTTAAATTAAGAAATGTAGCTGCAAATGCAGTTCTGTTTTTGTGTTCTTGGCTTGCTCGAGAGAGAGATTTTAGAACTAAAATTATTGATTGATGGTTTGTGGGTATTGGCTTAACCTGGATTCAGCTCGAGAGAGTGAATCCTAAACCCAATTCCACACATTCAGCTTGAGAGAGTGAATGGATTAAGGTGTGGGATGTTCTTATTTTGCATGCTTGTTTGATGTTAGAGAGAAATCCCCATTTGACATTCGTGTCACCCCTTACTTTATTATGTCTTTATTCGATAATTTTTATTCCTATGATTGATTTGACCACATTTATACTTTCCAATTTAATCTTAAACACGTACCGCTTCCTGTGGAATTCGACCCCAACTAATATAGTTGGGTTTTATAGTGATTAACGATCGTTGACGCTTAGAATTGGAAGAATTATCTTTGAAATGTTATTAATCAACATTGCAAAGGTAGTTTCTTGAACCTATGCCAAGTCTCATGTAGAGGTTCACCTCCAATGCGCTTGAATATTTTGATATGGGTTTAAAGTTTAACCATCTTTGGGGGTGGAAAGAATCCCTCAAAAAATGCATCATTCAATTACTCCCACAAAGTGATAGAATCTTTTGGATATTCCGCCAACCATCTTGTAGCTTCACCCGTTAAAGAGAACGAGAATAACTTCAACCTTATGAACTCTTGCAAGATTTTCATGAACAGAAATGGTTCACATAGCTCCACAAAATTCTTAAGGTGTTCATGGAGATCCTCATGAGCTAGACCCCCAAAAAATCCCTTAGTTAGAGCAATGTAGCATTGTTCTGGTTATGTACAATACAACCCTCTAGAATGTGAGAGGTATCCAGATGACTGTTGTGGTTTGAAAAATATTCATGTGCATATCAGTCAAATCACCCATGTTATTGTTTTTACCATAGTGACTATCGTTGTCACTACCATGGCAACTCATTGTATTAGACCTGCAAATCAGCCAACAACAACACAAAACCACAATCTACTATGAATAGATGAATTTACAAACTAATTTCTCAAATTTAATTCTCAACCACCATTCCCCGGCAGTGGCACCATTTTTTATAACACTCATATGTCCTCCTTAAAACCAATTAAAAGGGACAACGGTCGTAGTTAATAAAATTACCCAACTAAGAGTCGGGGTCGAATCCCTCAAAGAATGGCATATCGTACAAAATTCTACCAAGCAATTTGGATTGTGAACTATTCAATTGTAATAGTAAAGCAAGTGGGTGGATGATTCCACCAATTTAATAAAGAGACTTGGTTACCAATTGTCACAATTAAACTAATATTTCGGATAACTCAAGAGTTAACAAGCAATATAGAGGTACGAGGACAGGAAATCGATGTCACATAGGAGTGCTTGTGCTGCTCAATAGTGATGAATATTCATGAGTAGGCTAGTTCATCATCAATGACACTAATCATCTTACGATCTCAAAGCATATTGCATAGAATCTCCTTTCATATCATCTATGTATTATACAATCAAATACCTTCCTCTACTCTCTCTTTCGATGCATAAGTAGGGCAAATAGATCTGACACATTCTATATTCAAGCAAGTTATAGACATCAAACCTAAATTGCTAGTATCGGGCTAATTACCCTCTCCAGTCAATCTCTTTCCAGCATTAACCAGAGATTGAAATTAGGAATTAAGTTTGAAATCTTAACCCATAAGTCAACCCCATGCTAATTAGCCCAAATTCATGTATGAACAACAGCAAAACAGATCATAACACAATACTGACTACATTAAATCAACACCCAACTCCATATTGCACCCCTAGATCTTGGGGTTTTAGCCACTCATCACAAAAGGCAAAGAAAATATACCTTCTATGAAAGTAGTTATGAGTAACATGAAATTAAGAAATTCCAAGCAAATCCACTTTTGCTTCAGCTTCAATTTGTCAAATTCAAGAACAAAGTTGAAAACCCCCAAAGCTGGAAAGTGTTCTTCACAAAGTAAAGTGTTTCTCTCTCACTCTCAAAACTAAGAAAATTCATAATTCTCACCAAAAGAATACTCAAAGTCTTTTATTTCTCTCTCTTTTGGTTTATTTATAGTTTCCCAAAATTTGACCCAAAAACTCAATGCACTACCCTTTGGGTAACGTTAGTCTGGCTAACTAAATTACTTCGGCGAATATCTTATTATAGTTTGGCTCGCCTTCTCTTGCTCCAGGCTTCAGGTGTTTGAACCTCAATCAGCGGGCTCGATCGAATCTTCCTTTCATGTTCAGCGTAATAGCAAGTACCACTTTGGTTTGCCTTTCGAGCCTTCAATTTTTCTCCTTGCATTATCTCTTTAGGTGATGGTCAGCAAGGTCGCCTTTTTCATTTGGCAATTCTCCCTTCTCTTTTGAAGGTCGCCGACCTGTCTCGATAAATACAAGTGTTGTGCAATGTCACTTTGGGTGAGGTCTTGCTAACTAGGCGATCCACCTTCTTTCTTTGCGGTCATCAATGTAAATTTTGCACTTCTTTTAACATTTTTGGATATTCTTTCAAACATTCATCTTTGCCTTTTCCATTTGCTTGCATAGTTGCAAATCATCAGAATATCATTAGAACAAGAAAAAAAAGGGCATTCAAGACACTTATTATTCAGTTAAATAGTGCTCAAATGAGTGCAAATCTACCACTCATTATAAACGATATTAGAGAAGCAATCTAAGACATCGCGGTAAGGGGAAAACTTTTCCATGCCTAGAATCACATCAAAGTCAAGCATATCAAGTAATATAGGGTTGGCACGGGTGTCATTCCCCTAGATAGTCACCAAGCAAGATCGAAACACCTAATACACTACTAAAGACTCATGCACAGGGGCGGACACACGCAAAAATGTTGCTAAAGGCTCAGAAATAAAACCCATACAAGAAGCATAATAAATAGATACATATGAAAAGGTAGAGCCAATGTAAAAATAAAGTTGAGGCGGACTGCTGGCATAACGAGTTGTACCTGTGGTCACATCGTCCAATGCCTCAGCTTCCGCCCTTGTTGGAGCTGCATAGAAGTGGCCATGTCCGCCACTACCATGGCCATGTGACCTACTGATAACTGTCAACTACACTTCAGTTCATTCTAAGTGTAGGCGGTCGCTAACAAGTATAAACTCAACGAAGAGTTTGGGTCGATCCCACATGGAGTGATATGGTAATGAATTGATTACGAAGTAAATTGGAGTTCTAATTGTTATTAGATGTAGATATTTTCGCAACAATAAATAAATGATGAGGTTTTGACAATTTTTGTCAAAGAGGGGATTTGGGTAACCAACTAACAACTACAAATAACTCAAAGTAAACAAGTAGAGAGGATTTCTCGGGAGTGTGATAAGTTGAATTCCAATTTTGCAAAATGGGTGATTATTATTTACTAAAACTCATTGAATCTTAGTGGGTAGGCTAGGCTTTGGGTGCAATAGCCATTTCTCAATCACTTATTACGAATCAAGCGAGTTCTTTCAAACCTCGACAAGCAACAGATAAATAGCCCAATACCTTAAGCAATATACTTTTTCAAGATAGATTTCTAGGATTGCATTCAGGCCCACTTTCTCAAGATAAATCCTCAACAACACAATCACTACAATCATCAACTAATAATTTTAACTTAAATACTTGTTTCTCACGCAAGCTTAGAGTACTAAACTAGAAATGCTTTTGCAACTACAATCCCTTAATTAAAACACAAACTATTAATTGAACCCACTCCTAATCAACAATAAAATCAGTAAATATTAACACCAATAAGCTAATTGAAACGTTCAACTACACAATCACACCCCCTAAAATGATGGTTTTAGCAAAACATAATAAAGTACAAGAACTCTAAGACCCAAGAAGGTATTTCTGAGAATCGTGGTTGTGCAAACCTCTCGAATTTCTGGAACCGAATGGTTTCCCACACATTTGGATACCTATCCACCACTCCATCAGTGGACAACTTCTTCTCTTCCAAAATTGTACGCAACCCGACAGCCTTCAATCTATTCATCGAACAAGGTGGGGGTACCTATACTGAGAGCACCCGTGATGCCTGCTCAGCTGTCTGTTCTGGAGGTGGAGGAGGTGGAGGAGACATCGAGATTTTAGTCAGATCATGCATCGCTTTGGATTGCAACTCAGCCCGTCTCCGCTGAAGGGTTTAGTCATCCACTAGTTCTCACTCAGAGGACGACGCTCTAGTCCTAGAATTGTCCTCACGATCAGATTCTGAAGTGCTGAGGTTGGTGTCCTAGATGCCCATGATATCGGATCTGGAATCATTAAGACTCAGCTCCATAGGTCCCTTCCCTTTATCTGTACCCTTTCCCCTTATCGGAGGAAGTTTGAGTCATGTTGATCGTAGAAGGGTAGCCTCCTAAGAAATAACTACTCATCGTGCTCTCTTCCGGGATGATTGGTTTCTTCCGAGTACTTTGGGTCTAGTCATATCTGAAAAACAATATATATCAAACCAATGCATTAAAAACAGGTCCGTGAAACATCAAATTTAAAAAATTGCAGAAAAACTCGTCGACTAGCTCGACGAGTCACCAAACTCATTTAGCAAACCTTAGCAGGCTGGCTGAAAGTCACATAACTAAAATGAATAGAATTCAGCACAATTTGTGAGGTCCAGTGCCAATCGATGAGTCGTCAAACTCAATCGGCGAGCAAAAGGTAGCTCGCCGAATCTCACAGAATGAATATCATACACCTGGGCTGAAAAAGGTCAGCACAATTTGTGAGGTCCACCGCCAATCAATGAGTCGTCAAACTCAATCGGCGTGCAAAAGGTAGTTTGCCGAATCTCACAGAATGAATATCATACACCTGGGCTGAAAAAGGGCAATCATAAGGGCATTAGGCGTGCACATACATATCGCCAAATGTTGCAGAGGTTACCAACTAGATTTCAAGACAAAAGGGCAATATAAGGGACTCATTGGTGAACCACCGAGTCAGTCGGTGAGCTCGCCTAAGCTCGCAAACAACCTCTCATTCTGGATTTCTACCCCACCCAATTTTTTATGCACAGCCTACCAGAACAAAATCAAATCCATGTTCTACGCAATTAACACCTAGCCCATATCACTACCAACCCCGTGGTACACAGACTTCCCCCATTTCATCTAAAATCGACAAATCAATGTCTTTTGCTCTTAAGAATGATGTCACCCACTTTATCATTGGGAAAATTTAGTTGATCGATACAATATGAGTTACTTAGACTTCACCCAAACCAGACTCAATATGCTACAACTACATACCCTCAATTTTGTGCAATTTAGATACATAATTCAAAATATAAAAGGCTAAATAAGAAATTTGACAAGATCAATCAATAGCCCGCAATTCAAAATCAACCAAATACACAAGATCATAAAATAGATCTAAAAATTATACGAGCATGCATAGGAAATGGCGAGAAATCAAAACAAGTTCGGGACACTAACCTCAGAAATAGTTAAACACAAAACTCAGTCAAATAAATAGGAAAGCAAACGCAAATTCTAACCAAGTAATGACACCCATGCGAAAATATGGAGAAAAATATGATATAAATTGAAAGTGTAAGTGTGGAAGAGTCAAAAAATGTAAAATAAAATGGTTTTTTGAATTTAAAATGGTTAGAAGCCCTTTTGACACTCCAGTTCTGTCACACCCCGAAATAAGGGGAGTAACTGGCACTCGACGCCCTATAAGAATGAGTTACCCACTAAAACATACTAGCTAAACCAAACTATGAGACAAAAAAATTGGGCAGCACAACCTCTAAAATGTGAAGCTTGGACCCTGAGGTCATGACCTGAATGAGAATAAAACATACAAACAATGGTGGACAAACCGAAAAAATAAAGATGTACTATCTAGCTTACGAGGCCACACCACCCGAAGACATACCTACTTACACACACATATATATATATATATGTCACAACTATTTGCTGGAGGTTGAAATATACAAAAAGAAAACCCAGAATATTGTGTCTACAATAGCCTCTGTGAGTGACATAAGCATTGTCGGGACAAGGCCCTGACTATACCTAAATTACACAACAAAAGTAAACATCCTCTGATAGCCCCAGGATAAGATGGATCTTACCAACTCACAGTTGAACCTGAATCCTAGCGGGTGGGTCGATTAGAATCCCTGCCTGTACCTGCTCGCACAAAACAAAAAGTAGCGTCCCCAGGCAAAGGGACGTCAGTACGAATAAAAATGTACTAGAATGTAAAGCAGAAAGCAGAATCATAAATATCTATTGTAAAATAATAATGGAGATACCACCTAAAACTGAAACTCAAATAATCTCTTTGGCTGACATTTGACCCCTACTACTTAATTATGTATGATATGCTCATATAATCGTATGTCGTGAATATATATAAATATATATACATTCAAATGCATGACAGACCAAACCAAATGCTAGCAATGGTGGTGCTTCCCGGTAGCTAACTGACATTATATACGCTAACATATGGCCATCGGTGTCTCATACATATAAATATAGGCAATAGGCCCCTTACCACCCGATTATAGCTCGGAAGTAAAATGCATAGCATGTCATGTCATGGATTTAGAACTCCTATATGTTACCATTGTCATGTTGCCAAACTTGGCCCGTTTATAGTCTTGTTCTCATAACCCCATAATAACTTTCGTATAGCATATAACAATCTCATGGAACCTCATATGTTCTTCCAAATAAGCTTGAAAATTTAAAGCGAATTTTATAAAGATACCCTAACCTTCTTGATATTCATAACAAGTTTAAGGTGACTTCCGAGTTCTTAACTTGGTTCCTAGCTAATTTATAAAAGAAATATTTAAAAAACCAATTGTTCTAATAGCTTACATTTAAATTATATTTGAGAGTTTTGAAGATCGTGAGTTACTTTAAAGATTTTTTTTAATAATAACTTTAGTGGAGAAAGAGGGATGGTCACAATTAATAAGGGTCTCGCGTGACATTTTAAGTCACATCATCAAATGAAGAATAAGAATGCATAAGTGCGGACATATAATCAAGGAAACCAATAAAATGACATGTACATGTCGAACACTCAATTTACCTGAACGAGTGGAATATCAAAATAATAGAATCATGAAAATAATTCAGCTGACATCCCAATGCCTTTCACTGAAGGTCTTTCTAGCAAGAGAATAGCAAAATACCACATTCGCCATTTTAGGAATTTCCCAGGAGTCGTGCTAAAATGAGGGACGTAGTTTCACCTTAACATAACTTTCCAATGAACACTCGAATGTCCGTAGATTCTCATGAAATTTGTTCCTTACGTACTAAGCTTCGAAAACACTATATATACACAGCTGGTACACACCTATAACCAGTTCATAATTGATCTTAAATTGGCAGATTTTCCAAATGGCTTCAACTTGACGAAATGTCCGTAGTACTTCATAAAAACAATCATAAAAGAGTCCCGAGATGATTACCTTAGTTAACAAAGTGTAAAACTGCACAAAACACCAATAACTACAAATTTATATCTTCAAAAGCTAGCTTCAAATGCTGCAAATAGAAGGGAAAACGATTGTCACGTGTAGAGATCATGTTTCTAGGCACGGGGGCAACCTTTCATGGTAGAAATAGTTAAAAACTAACCTTCATCATGCAAGACCTCCATAGGAACACTCTTTTAAGATTTCTTTCTGGTTTGGAAGTGAAAATAAATGTTTTTATGGCTTAAACGTTGAGTAAGCCTGCATACCACATTTTTTACCCGACCCGGATTCTTCCCCGGCAGTACGTATTAAAACCCTCATAACCTTTTACTCTGATGTTGGTTGGATACAGGGTTTTGTGCGTTGCAAACTAGACTCGTAGGCCTTTGATTTATTGGTGATAGTCCTTATAAATATTTATATATTTGGAGAAAACATCCTAGACATTTGACCCAAACATAAGAAAATATTATTAGAGAAACTTTGAAAACTTTTGCCGACCATAGTTTCACTAATTTTCTTGACTTCAAAACTTAAGATACAACCCGTGTGCTATTATAATACCTCATAACACACTATTATTAGCATGTTGTACACTCATAGGCTTATCCACAAGGTATGGGACAATTTAAACATTTCAAACGGGCGAAGTTCTACCCGAGCCATTTCTTGAATCATGAACTTTATTTGAGGGGTCCCTTTGACCTAAAACTTTAGTTTTCTTCCTTGATATTGACACCTATTTGCAATTTTAAAATCCAATGTATGATACAAGTCATATACACCTCATATATATGATACAAGTCATATACATCTCATATAACCATGCCATACTACATCACATATATTATGCACGATTAGAGAAAAAGTACGGGATCTTACATTCTCCCCCCCCCCTCCTTGTGAACATTCTCCCGCGAATGGATCTAGACAATTCCTTGGTTGTGTTTTTCTTTTTTTCTCATAGGACTTTATTTTCCAGTCTATATTTGTTACAGTCGCAAACCTGAAGTTAAATTCTGAAAATTTTAACTACTAAGCTTTACATAGCTATCTCGTAAGAAGACATATAAATTTCACCTTCAAACTACTTAAAATCTAACTAAGTCGTTGTGAAGAAATAATTGCCAATTATCGAAATGTGGCTCACCTTAAGTGGTAAATAGTTGGGGGTACTCCTTCCTCATTTCCTCTTCCGCTTCCCAAGTCATTTCCTCAACGTTGTTATTTCTCCATAACACTTTCACAGAAGCTACATCTTTAGTTCGAAGCTTCCTTAAATCCTCAGCGATACAAATATTTTCAATGGGCATAATACATGAAGCATCTCCAATGCACTTCCGCAACATAGAAACATGAAATACAGGATGAACTGCTTCCAATTCTGAAGGAAAATCAAGCTCGTATGCCACCATACCAATTTTTTGAATAATCTTATACGGTCCAACGTACCTAGGACTGAGTTTCCCTTTCTTTCTGAATCGCTCGATGCCCTTCATAGGCGATACTTTCAGGAAAACCAAATCTTCTACATCAAATTCTAAGTTCCCTCGGTGAACATCTGCATAAGACTTCTATCGACACTCTGATGTATGAAGTCGATCTCTAATAAGCTTAACCTTTTCAATCCCTTGTTGGACTAGGTTGGGACCTAGCAAATCTGCTTCCCCG
Source organism: Solanum chiquidenum (assembly GCA_029582725.1). NCBI lineage: Eukaryota > Viridiplantae > Streptophyta > Magnoliopsida > Solanales > Solanaceae > Solanum > Solanum chiquidenum. The sequence continues at coordinate 18,709 of JAJOOS010013789.1, forward strand.
AGCTCAAACCAACCGATTGGGTACCTACATTTTCGCATGTATAGTGCTTCATAAGGGGCCATCTGAATACTAGCTTGCAAGTTTTTATTATAAGCAAACTCAATAAGAGGTGTTAATCCCAACTTCCTTTAAATTCCAGCACACAAGAACGTAACATATCCTCAACCGTTTGAATAGTACATTCTGCATGTCCATCAGTTTGTGGATGAAAAGTGGTGCTAAGATTTACCTAAGTGCCTAGACCCTTCTGAAATGATCTCCAAAAATGTGCTATAAATTGAGCTCCTCGATCTAAGATAATAGATAATGGAACTCCATGTAGGCGAACAATCTCCTGAATGTAAAGGCTAGCATAATCTTTAGCTGAATATGTCATCGTAACTGGCAGGAAATGAGCATATTTTGTCAGCCTATCGATAATTACCCAAATGGAATCAAACTTTCGTGGAGTGCAAGGCAAACCAGTGATGAAGTCCATATTTATCATATCCCATTTCCACAATGGAAGATTAATATATTGGGTTAGGCCTCCAGGCCTTTGATGCTCTGCTTTAAATTGTTGACAGTTGGGACATTCAGCTACCATCTCTGCAATATCTTTTTTCATGCCATTCCACCAATAGATCTGTCGAAGGTCCTGATACATCTTCGTCGCTCCAGGGTGACATGCATATCTAGAAAAATGGGCTTCTGAAAGAATATTTGTACAGAGATCTCCAATTGTCGGTATACATAAGCGACCATGGTATCTAAGGACTCTATCTCCAGTTAGATCAAATAAGGGGTGTTGCTGCTATGGAATCTTTTCTCTCAATTTCCTAAGCTCAGGATCTTCATGTTGCCGCCTTTTCACTTCAATCACAAAGGAAGATTCTTCCATATTCTTAATTACAACACCTCCGCCTCCTGCATCTACCAAGCGTACTTGCAAATTAACTAGTTGGCAGACGTCTTTTGTAATTCTAGCCTTATTAGCTTCAACATGACTTAGACTGCCCATGGACTTCCGGCTGAGCGCATCAGCATTAACATTAGCTTTGCCGGGATGATATAAAATGTCAACATCGTAGTCCTTTAATAATTTTAGCCATCTCCTTTGTCATATGTTCAATTCCCTCTGCTTAAGTAAGTACTGAAGGTTCTGATGATCGGTGAAAATATCTATATGAACACCATATAGATAATGCCGCCAAATTTTTAGGGCAAAGACAATTGCAGCCAACTTAAGATCGTGCGTAGGATAATTCTGCTCATGATTTCGCAACTGTCTAGAGGCGTATGCAATAACCTTACCATGCTGCATAAAAACACAACCTAGGCCAATTCTTGAGGCATCACAATAAACAACATAGCCCTCATTACCATCTAGAAGAGTAAGGATAGGTGCAGCGGTAAGCCTTTTTTTTAGTTCTTTAAATCTCTGTTGGCATGCCTCGGTCCACTGAAAATTAGTTGCCTTATGTGTCAGTTTTTTCAGTGGTGCAGAGATAGAAAAGAATCCCTCAACAAACCTTCGATAATACCCCGCCAAGACTAAAAAGTTGCGAACCTATGTTGGATTCAAGGGCCTCGGCCAAGTCATCATTGCTTCAATCTTTTGTCCATAAACCTTAATACCCTCACTTGTAATAAAATGACCAAGAAAAGCAACTGAAGTAAGCCAAAAATCACATTTAGAGAATTTAACATATAACCTGCAATCTTTGAGAGTCTGCAATACAGCTCACAAGTGGTCTGCATTCTCAGCTTCCAACCGCGAAGATATAAGAATTTCATCAATAAACACAATCAAAAATTCATCCAAGAATGGTTTGAAGACCCGATTCATAAGATCCATAAAGGCTGCTGGGGCATTTGTAAGCCCGAAAGACATGACAAGGAATTAAAAATGGCCATACCTCATCTTAAATGTTGTTTTTTGCATATCAACTTTCCTAACTCGTAGCTGAGGGTAACCAGACCACAAGTCAATCTTAGAAAAACATTTGGCACCTTGTAACTGATTGAATAAGCCATCAATCCATGGAACATGATATTTATTCTTTATAGTGACTTTATTTAGTTGTCTATAGTCAATACACATCTGCAAGGATCCATCTCTCTTTCAAACAAAGAGAACTGGGGCACCCCATGGGGAAGTACTTGGCCTGATAAAGCCTTTATCGAGCAAGTCCTTTAGTTGTTCCTTCAATTATCTGTGTTCTGCAGGTGCCATTCTATAGGGAGGAATCGATATAGGTTGCGTATCAGGAAGCAAGTCTATAGCGAAATCAATTTCCCTTTTTGGGGAAATTCCTGGAAGATCATCAGGGAATACCATTGGAAATTCATTCACGATAGGAATTGACTGAAGAGTCATGGGCTCCTTATCAATATCATGTACATGAACCATATGGTATATACAACCTTTAACAATCAACTTTTGAGCCCTAAGGTATGAAATAAACTTACCCTTAAGTGTGGCTGCATTACCCTTCTACTCAAGGACAGACTCACTTGGAAAGTAAAATCTGACTATCTTTGCACGACAATCACTTTTAGCATAGCAAGCTGCCAACCAATCCATACCCATGATAACATCAAAATCAAGCATAATCAACTCAACTAAATCAACGGAGGTTGGACAATCATGAATTAATACTGTACAACCCCGATAGACACGACTAGCTAAAATAGAATCAACAACCGGTGTAGACACCTCAACTGGTTGTGGCAACAACTCAGATTTCATGTAAATCTTACTAGCAATAACTGGATTAATATATGAAAATGTAAATCCAGGGTCTATGAATGCCTAAACAACTTGAGAAGATATCATCAATATACCTATAACAACATCAAGGGATGCCTTTGAATCCTATGGTCCTGTGATTGCAGAAAAGCGGTTCTGACCACCACTCAAACTTGTATCTCCTTCACCTTTCCCTCGACCATGACCCTGAGTAGACTGTGGTCCGGGTCGTAGAGCACGAACTGAGGGTGAAGATGTTGTTGTGGATCCTGAAGGCTGAGCTAGATCACCTCTGCTCAACCTCAGGCACCGAATAATAAAATGTCATGTCTGCCCACAATGATAGCATGCACCTGAACCCTGTCTACACTGCCCAGTGTGTGGCTTACCGCACTGTGTACAATGAGAAGTGGGATGTCTTATCTATACAGAACGATCATGTCGATGACCTTCAGACTGGCCTAAGCTCTTACCTGGTTCTGACTGACTATAACGATCACACTGTGGTCCCTGCACCTGTGGTGAGACACTACCCGCTAGCCGAGGTGGATATCAATGGAACGGGGGCCTAAAATCACCGTGTGGATCCCTATAAGACCCCTTAGTATGGGCCCTCTTACTCTGCTCCTTCATATCCCTGCAGGTATCATGAATCCGTTTAGAAAGGTCCTCTGTAGTCTGAGCGAAAGCATATATGCAGGAAATATCTACATCATCTGATAGGGATGATACCCTATAATCTCTTATCAAATGATCTGCCAAACCATCAACATAAAGATGAACTCTGGCTCTCATTGTACGTACACCATCTGGTGCATATATTGCCAAAGAATTAAACTTATGGCTATAATTCCTCACACTCACGATTCCTTGCTTCAGATTGATAAACTGATCAAGACGGGCCTCTCAAACTTCCCGTGGAAAATAGTGGGCAGGGAAGGCCTCAGAGAAGTCCTCTCACTCTGCTGGCGGAGCATCAGGTCCTATAGATCTCTCCCATGCCTTATACCAAAGGATGGCTCCATCATGTAACCGAAAATAAGCCAACTCCACTGCCTCTGTGATGAAGGCATGCATCACCCTCAATACACTATATATATGGTCTACAAAGTCCTGGGGATCCTCAGTAATACTAGATCATGTAAATAACTGAGGTGCCAAATGAAGAAACTCTCGTACCTTCGAACTTTTGGATCGGTCTCTCTGTGTATCTAATCTTGACTCCAGTTGTCGCTCGTGAATAAAAACCCTCCTAGTCAGCAACTGAATTGCCTCTATCATCCCTCTGCTCCCCAGTCTCTGGTAGAAGAACAATAGGTACTGGAGGTTCTGTGTCCCTAGCTTCCTCATGTACCAATGGAACTGGTGAGGCTAAGGGTACTGCATCTTCTTGGGCTTTAGCATGTGCCGGGGAGGCTGGTACTAGGGGTACTGGAGATTCACCATGTGCCTCTGAGGGAAATCTATCCCTTTAAACCGGTGGGGAATGGCTAGTACCTTCCCTTGGATCCATACCTATCTGTTGATCTTCCATATCCGGAATGAGTGTAGCTTGTTAGATAAAAAACATAAAGCACGATTTAGATTTCAAATGTTCTTATACTTTTGCACTATAGCACGATCTATCAGTTTAATGAAATGTAACCATTCCTAAATGCCCTGTAGCCTCTTGTTATAAGTGTGGTGCACAACACACCCATAAACAAGACTCTACTAGACACGGCTTGTGGACCCCCTCGAGATACGGCCTACTTTGATACTATGTTGGTCACACCCCAAAATAGGGGGAGTAACTGGCACTCGATACCCTATAAGATCGAGTTACCCACTAAAACATACTAGCTAAACCAAACTGTGAGACAAAAATATTGGGCAGCCCAACCTCTAAAAAGTGAAGCATGGACCCTGAGGTCATGATCTGAATGAGAATAAGCCATACAAACAATGGTAGACAAACTGAAAAAAATAAAGATGTACTATATACATGCCAAGACTATTGGCTGGAGGCTGAAACATACAAAAAGAAAACCCAGAATATTATGTCCATAATAGCCTCTATAAGTGACATAAGCACTGTCGGGACAAGGCCCCGACTATACCCAAATTGTACAACAAAAGTAAACATCCTCTGATAACCCCATAATAAGATAGAGCTTATTAACTCACAATTGAACCTGAATCCTAGCGGGTGGGTTAATTAGAGACCCTGCCTATACCTGCTCGCACAAAACAAAAAGCATCGTCCCCAGGCAAAGGGACGTCAGTACGAATAAAAATGTACTAGTATGTAAAGCGGAAAGTAGAATCATAAATATCTACTATAAGAGAGTAATAGAGAATAATCTCCATGGCTGACATTTGGTCCCCCTACTACTTAAATATGAATGGTATGCTCATATAATTGTATGTCGTGAATACATATATATATATATATATATATATATATATATATATATATATCTACAAATGCATGACATACCCAACCAAAAGCTAGCAATGGTGGTCCTCCCCGGTAGCTAACCGGCATCATATATGCCAACCTATGGCCATCGGTGTCACATATGTATAAATATAGGTAATAGGTCCCATACCTCCGGATTATAGCTCGGAAGTAAAATGCATAGCATGTCATGTCATGGATTTATAACACTTATATTTTACCAATGTCATGCTGCCAATCTTGGCCCGTTTGTAATCTTGTTCTGATAACCCCATAATAACTTTTGTATAACATATAACAATGTCATGGAACCTCAATGTTCTTCCAAATAAGTTTGAAAAGTTAACTCGAATTTTAGAAAGATAACCTAACCTTGTTGACATTCATAACAAGTTTAAGGTGACTTAGTTAGTTCCTAACTTGGTTCCTAGATAATTTATAAAAGAAATATTTCAAAAACCAATTGTTCTAATAGTTTACATTTAAATTATATTTGAGAGTTTTGAAGATCGTGAGTTACTTTAAAGATATTTTTTAATAATAAATTTAGTGGAGAAATAGGGCTGGTCACAAGTAATAAGGGTCTCGCGTGACATTTTAAGTCACATCACCCAAAGAAGAATAAGAATTCATACGTGCGGACATATAATCAAGGAAACCGATAAAATGACATGTAGATGTCGAACACTCTATTTATCTGAAGGAGTGGAATATCAAATAATAGAATCATGAAAATAATTCAGCTGAGATCCCAATGCCTGTCACTGAAGGTCTTTCTAGCAAGAGAATAGCAAAATATAACATTTGGCATTATAGGAATTTCCCAGGAGTGGTGCTAAAATGAGGGACGTAGCCTTAACATACCTTTCCAATGAACGCTCGATTTGCCATAACTTCCTCATGAAAGTTGGTCCTTACTTCCTAAGCTTCACAAACACTATATATACACAGCTGGTACGTACCTATAACCAGTTCATAATTGATCTTAAATTGGCAGATTTGCCAAATGGCTTCAACTTGACGAAATGTCCGTAGAGAACTTCATAAAAACAATCATAAAAGAGTCCTGAGATAATTACCTTATTTAACCAAGTGTAAACTTAAATAAACACCAATAACTACAAATTTATATCTTCAAAAACTAGCTCCAAACGCAGCTAATCGAAGGGGAAAATGATTGCCACGTGTAGAGATCACGTCTCTAGGCACGGGGGCAACCTTTAATGGTAGATATCGTTAAAAACTAACCTTCATCATGCAAGAACTCCATAGAAACCCTATCTTAAGCTTTCTTTCTGGTTTGGAAGTGAAAAGAAATGTTTTAATGGCTTAAACGTTGAGTAAGCCGGCATACCACATTTTTTACCCGACCCGGATTCTGCCCCAGTAGTCCGTAGTAAAACCCTCATAACTTTTTACTCCGATGTCGGTTAGATACGGGGTTTGAGGCGTTGCAAACTAGACTCGTAGGCCTTCGATTTAATGGGTGATAGTCTTTATAACTCTTTATACATTGGGAGAAAACATCCAAGACATTTGACCCAAAGTTAAGAAAATATTATTAGAGAAAATTTGATAACTTTTGCTGACCTTAGTTTCACTAATTTTCTTGACTTCAAAACTTAACATACGAACCTTGTGCTATTATAATACCTCATAACACACTATTCTTAGCTTGTTTTACACTCATAGGCTTATCCACAAGGTATGGGACAATTTAAACATTTCAAATGGGTGAAGTTCTACCCGACCCATTTCTTTAATCATGAACTTTATTTGAGGGGTCCCTTTGACCTAAAACTTTAGTTTAGTTCCTTGATATTGCCACCTATTTGCAATCTTAATATCCAATGTACGATACAAATTCATAAACACCTCATATAACCATGCCATACTACGCCACATTTATTATGCACGATTTAGAGAAAATGTACGGGATTTTACAAGTTTGCACCCCAATCGCCGGTGGTCACTTATTTTGCCGACCCATTCGGCGATGCGCTGAACTATACTTTTGCTCGCCGAAGTTACCAGAACACCAAGTGATTCACCGAATGGTATCTGAGCACGCCATATTGCCTATTTCTCTCAAATTTTGAATTTTTAACCTGCACAACTAACAACCGTTATTCAAATAACAAAACCTAAAACTAAAACCTGGGTTTCTTCCCAAGAAGCACCTTATTTAATGTCGTGGAACAATGAAGACACGCCTTCAAGCTTCATTCTTTGGGTTAACCATGGTATCAATCGGTAAACCTCCTTTTGGTTTTGGATTCAAATGATTCTAGATTTGACCCATCTGTGTTTCCAGCTTCTTAATAGATACTGAATGTAAAGTAACTGTTTGGTTCAAACAAGAGACGTCATCTTTCATTTTCTTTAGCACCTTGTCCAATCCTTCCACTTTGTTGAGAATGCAAGAAAGCATATTATCGATGATGAAATTTCCAGGATCAACCCTTGGATCTTATAGCTTTTGACGCTCATGGGGAGGCACATATCATTCTTTATCTCCATCCTGCTCCCTCTAATTTGTACTACAATCTTGCCATTCCCTATCTCGGTCTCTTTAATCGTCGTCGCGATGCTTGTTCCAACCTTGATTCCTGCCCGACCTTGGGTAGTTTGGACGGACACCTCCTGCCTGATTTGTCAATAAATGCACTTCTTCATTGTACATAGCTTCAAAGTGCGTTTCATCAGGATTTACTCCACTAATTTCGACTGCATTCCCAACCTTTAAACCACATCCCATGACATGTTTCGTCAATAGGTCCATTTGGGTCATCATCTTGGACATGTTTTCATCTAGCTCTTGATTCTTTTCCATTTGTTCCTTTGTCATCCCAAAGTTCAATGGAGATACCTGCTCTTCTCTAGTGTACCAAGCTCGATTGATTTTTTTCATCTCATCAAGAATATTAGATGCTATGTCAAACAGTTGTTGCATGATTTGTTCTCGAACAAGCTGGTCTGCCACACCCTTGTTGACTGAGTCGAGGCTCCGGTAGAAATATTGTAAAACACATTATTTGGTAGTCCATGAATTGAACATTGGAGCACCAACTTTAGAAACCTCAACCATGTCTCGTGAATAGGTTCACCATCCACTCGCTTGAAGTTCTGAATATTATCCCTCAACTTCACCATCTTTGAGTGAGGGAAAAACCTTACATAAAATGCATCATTGAGATCCTCCCAAGAAGTGATTGATTCTCTTGGTAAATCATATCAACCACTTTTTTTAATCCCCCAGTAGAAAAAAGGGAAACAAACAAAGTTGGACCGTCTCCTGAGTGATGTTCATGAAACAAAACGGCCCACAAACATCCACAAAGTTTTGGATATGATCATAAGGTTCCTCATGAGCAAGTCCTTCGAAGAGACCCTTCATTTGAAATAGCTGCAACGTAGTGCAAGTCACATGGCACACCGCATTGCCCAGAGTTGGAGGCAATCGGATAGCACCTGCACTTCCCGACTGATCTTCATTGACATCATGCAAGTTCCCGATGTAATGGTTGTTCCCAAGTTGGCAGGCATTGCTCCTATTAACACTCATATCCTCACATGTTTAAGAGCAGCCAACAAAGAACAAAAATAAGTTGATTCAACTACAACAAAATTAGTTCACAGCTAAACTTCAATAAATAATTCAAAACACCACTCCCCAGTAGTGGCACCATTATTTATAACTCTCAACTACACGTCGTCCAATTCTAAGTGTAGACGGTCTCTAACAAGTATAAACCAAACTAAGAGTTAGGGTTCATCCCACAGAGAGTGATACGGTAAAGAATTCAGTTACGATGTAAAATGGTATTCTAATCATTTGAGGATGTAGATATTTTCGCAACAATAAAGTAAATGATGAGATTTTGATAATTAATGTCAAATGGGGGATTTGGGTAACCAATTAACAACTACAAATAACTAGAAGTAAAAAAGTAGAGAGGGTTTCGTAGGAGTGTGATAAGTTGAATGCCAATTCCGCAAAATGGGTGATTATTATTTACTAAAAATTGTTGAATTTTAGTGGGTAGGCTAGGATTTGGGTGCAATAGTCATTTCTCAATCATCTATCATGAATCAAGCGAGTTGTTTCAAACCTCGACAAGTAAAACACAGATAAACAACTCAATACCTTAAGCAATCTACTTTTTCAAGCTAAATTTGTAGTATTGCATTTAGACCCACTTTCTCAAGCTAAATTCGCAACAACACAATTACTACAATCATCAACTAATAATTTTAACTCTTGTACTTCTTTCTCAAGCAACCTTAGAGTACTAAACTCGAATTGCATTTGCAACTACAGTTCCTCAATTCAAACACAGACTATTAATTGAACTCATATCAAATCAACAGTAAATTTAGTAAATATTAACACCCATAAGCTAATTGAAACATTCAACTACATAATCACACCCCGAAGAATTGGGGTTTTAGCCAAACATAATAAAGAATAAGAAATTATTGCCAACTATGTTTTCGATCAGGTTGGGCAACAATCCACAAGTCTCCAAATGCTCAAATTAAAGATAAACATAAAAAAAAATCTAAAACTCTACTCAAAAAGTATAAAAATAATGTTTAGAATGTTGCAGGTCAAAAACCCAGAACTGGAAAATGTGGGAACTCTCATTCTTCTTTTGAAAATTACATTTATACTCCCAAAATTTCAGCATCGGAGTAACTCGACAAAGTAAGTCGGGCTTCACCGACCTGGTCGGCGATACGCCAAGTGTTCCTTTCCATCACTTTCTTGGCTTGGCCTTTTACCATTTCTAGTTTGTAACTTTAGGCGATCGATATTGACATTGTTGATCCATTCAGCGTGTCGCATGACCATAAGTCTGCTTGCCAAGTTTGTCTTGTCCATGGGCTGGGCTGCTGGAACCAGCCTTGCTTTCCTTAAACTTTTTCAGCTTTTTCTCTCCTATTTTCTTTGTAATGTCCTTGCTTTGCTCTTTTTACCTTCATTATTGCAAATTAACATTTTAGCATCAATTATGAGCATAAAATAGACATTAGGACACTGATTCCTTAAATATTAAGCCCTAAATGAGTCGAAATTACTGAATCATCAACACCTCCAACTTAAAATTTTGTTTGTCCTCAAGTAAAACATAAGATCAGTCAGTTCAACAGGGATGTCTACAAAAAGCGTTACTTGAGACTCAACTTGAATGCACGCGAGGTTCAATCTACCCATTAAATTTTCAAGTGTGCACTACAAGTTTCAAACTGTGATAAGCCATCATTAAATAGAAGTCAAGCTCACAATGCTTGCTTCAAATGCAAATTTAAGCTCATCAAAAGTATTTGAATGCCCTCAGATCAAGAATTATTCCAAGCTCACACAAAGCTCATCACAATTTATAAATTAAGGAATCAAAAATCAATGCTCACACTCTCAAAGATAAACACATGCATGTCCGTATTTTCCCATCAACATGTCAGTCGACTCAATCAAGATCATCAAGGTTTTTTCAGGGCTTGTAACAGGGCAAAGGGTAAAGATATGATCATTTTGTCTTAATGACTTCTACCTTCATGTAGCATTTCTTGCATTTCATTTCTTCTCCCTTTAATTCACATTTTTTTATTTTCACAATCCACCTTATGTTCTTTAAAGCACAGAGATTCTTATATGACTCATTGGACACCCCTTTTCTTTTATTCATGCACAAGTTTAATTGCAACATTCTTTTTCAAACTTTTACTTCTTCGCTTTTCTTTTCATTTTATTATATGGAGGGGTTCCATCTTTTTCAACACAATCCTTCAAGGGTGAATTTCACAAAGTTATTGCTCATTTTCTAGAGGGGTCCATCTTTTTTAACACAATCCTTCAATGTTGAATTTCACAAAGTTATTGCTCATTTTCTCTCCTCAAATTCCTCTAAAGAAAGGGTTAGGCTAAAATGGTGCCAAGATAGGTTGACACTCTCACAAGGTGGTCACAAAAAGGTATAATTGTAATTTGGTTCACTCTCCAAAATTTGTGCCTAAGATCATTTCTTTCATTCACCAATGTTAATCAATTGGACCAACGGGTTAAGTTCTAGGTATCACCAAGCACATATTTCAAGGAAATATCACGGCAGATGGAATTCAACACAATATTGATCAAGATTCTACAAATTTAGCTCGCGTGCAACGATCATCACAAGACTCATTTTAACAATTGGCTAGTCACAATGAGATACTAAGAGTTCACACATTCACATGAACAAAAATCAAGATGTGAATTTTAATTTGGATCAAAAACTATAATTGACATTAAAAACCAACAGTCACAATAATAAGCATCAAAACAAGATAAATACAACCCAAGGGGATAGGTATGAAGATACGTCACCCCGCCAAACAAAACCAAACATTGTCCTTAATTGTCACGACCCAAGCCTAGGGCCTAGACGTGACCGGCGAATGGGGAACCCGAAGGAACCCCAAACAAGCCTCATAGCGTATCATTACACATCATTGGTCGCGGAAGCAATTAAATGACCATGAGCAATAAGCATAATCAAGGGGGG
>JAJOOS010013790.1:0-26633 GCA_029582725.1 Solanum chiquidenum
ATGATCCTGAATACCTGTGTCTGCATCATGAGAAGATGCAGGCCAAATGGCTCAGTACGTGGAATGTATGAGCATGTAAGGGGAATTCTAAAGCATAACATAAGCTTGAAAAGAATCTGAAAGAAACTGAAGAACTTACCTGGCTCAACTCAACTCAACATAACTGAACTCATTTCAATATAAAGCAATTTAAAACATTTGTAATATAAAGAAAAGTTGTTTAAAAACATGATGCCAACTCTATGTGTATGCAAAGATACATATAACTCTGAGATGTATGTAAAAATACAAATAATCTGATGTATATAAAAATATAAAATACTGTTGTGAGTGTTTCTGTAACCGACAACCATCACATAAGAGCTATTATTATGATGCAACGATCTTCCTCACGCTGCCTGCGCATCCTATACCTTGCCACAAGTATAGGACCTGAATTACTAAGTGGATCCACTAGTCTATCCGAAAAGGATTCATCTAAAAAGTATGACCCTTTTCTACCCATGATAGCTACATGGTTTATGGAGATATGAGTTATCTGAACTCAAGCTCGTCCCTATATCGGTGCTCAATACTACTCCCAAAATATCATACTAGCTCTTTATGTTTAAAACAAACTTCTTTTTGTGATTTGAGATAATTGCTCAAAATCTTAGCACAAAGGCTATCTTGGAAATCTCAGTTTCCCTTCTTGCTTCATTTAGAAAACTATTACTCTTTTCTAAAAACTAGCCCGAAGGCTTTTTGGAAATCTCAGTTTCCATTCTTATTTAAATATGAAAACATTTTAAATCTCTTTGGAAATACTTATTCCCCATATACTTTTTGAAGAAATGAACTTCAATCTATAATTTTTACTCTTTACTCAACTTGAACTTTAAGTCTTAAAACAAGGTTAAAAGTATTTGCAAAAGACTTTGAAAACTTCCTGGACTTTGCTCTTGACTTTCCTTGAATTTGAATTTATGGATTCAAGGTTATGATTCATGTTTATGGATGATTTCTATGTGTTTAGAAGTAGTTTAGAGTGTTTAGAATCAAAAGGGGTGAAGATACACTTCAAACTGGACAACCGACGGAAAATGAGTGGGGGCAGGTGACCTTGGCGCGTTCCGAGTCCGGGGCGCCAGCCCCTAACTTCAGAGACTGCATATGGGCGCACTGAAGAGGCGCCGCCCCAGCCCCTTGGGCGCATCAGGGGAGCACCACCCCAACCTTTCCCCAGGTCAAGTTCGACTAATTTCTCCTCTCATTTTCTTATCCTAAATCGCTTTTAATCGATTTCTTTTCTCAAGTTTTCCTTAGATTCAATCGCCCAACCTAAGTACACACTAATCCACTAAAAAACACTCAAAACAATCACATAATCTCAATATATCATCAAAACTCCAACAAAACAAGATTTAGAATGAACTTCAAGAACACCTATCAAGAAATTAAATCCTTCAACTTTTTGAGAATGAAACTTCGCTGAAAATTATATGTTTGGTATGTGGGTGAACAAAACCAACACTATAGAAGCTTACATACCTCTTAGGGATCAAACCCATGGCGACAATCCGCAACAACTCTCAAGAATTTCGACAAACACTTCGATCCTTTCTCTTTTCTCCTCTTCTTTTTTCTTCTTTTCTCTTCTTGAACTCTCAACTAAAACCCTAGGCGTAAACTAGGATTATAAAACTGAACCTAATCATATTAGACCCCTAAAATATTACTAAAAATGAATTAAATCTGATTGGGTAAGAAAACGACCAAAATACCCCTCTAAAATCCGGTTTTGACTTTTCGTATCTAGACAGCCCAACTTCGAATGGGCATATCTCCCTCATACGATTTCAAAACTGATAAAACTCAGTGGCGTTGGAAATATAATTCAAAGATATTCCCTATGGTATCTGGTATCACACCTAACTCATCTTAAGTTAGAAGTTATGGTCGTTTGAAGTCGCCCCAAAACTCATACTTAGCTTACTTTGCAAAATTTCAGATTTTTCTATTTCCAATTTAATTATTTTTGGGACTCAAGGTGCTACATCTAGTGACATGACCTTAGTACTTAAGAAATTTTAAATTCCTTGGTAAAATCCTACTCACAACGAAAAATGGTTCGAGTCTTAGCTCAAAAACTTTTTTGGGGTGTTACACTAATGATACTTTTTATGATTATTATTTTAATATTACATACATTTTAAGTTTGTATGAATGTATTATGTGCATACATATTTAAGTTTCACTTATCTCCTAGGCATATTACATTAACGTGCTCGTTAATTTGACTTCAGCAGACATTTATGCGTTCCAACTTATGAGTGTGCACAAGTAGACATTTAAACTTGTATAAAGTTAAACAATAGACTCACACATCCTACACGTAATATGTGTCTTACATGACATAATATTAATCAGTTCAAGTGTATCCCATGCTCAGGGGCGGAGCTACAGTCATCCAAGGGTGGTCAGTTGAACACCCTTCGCCGGAAAATTATGGATTTAAGGGATAAATAATTTATGTTGAACAACCTTGACATAAACTCTTCCGTGGCGCAGTGGTTAAGCGAGTTCATTTCCACCCCAGGTGCGTCGGTTCAAATCCCACATAGTGCACAACATTTTTGTTTTTGTTTTTATTTTGAGAGCAAAACACAACCTCACACACCATTATTTCTTAATTATTAATATTACAATTTTAATAATATAGAGTAACATATATGAATACATTATTTTAATTTGAATATTTAAATATCATGTATTTCTAATTTTTATCTAGGATATAATGCACTTTCGAATGGTGAAAACAAAAAAGCAAATGTATTTCTAAAATCAATGCATCAAAAAGAGAGAAAAAAACTCGATTGTTTATATTTGTATTGACAAATGTTGAGACCGTTCATGGTAGAATCCCTAGGTTAAACAAATAGCATTCAACTCACTTATTAAAAAAAAATCTTGAACACCCTTGATGAAATTTCTGGCTCCGCCACTGCCCATGCTAATACATCATGTAGAATGTTTGTGTCTATTTGTTCAACTTTATATAAACTTGATTTCTACTTGTGCACACCCAAAGTTGGACGGTGTAGATGACAATTCAAGCCAAGTTAAAAGGGAACGTTTATGTAGTTATGCATATCTCTTATATATTATCTATTATTTATGTAGATGAATAAATTTTGATTGTCATTAATGATTTTTAAAAAGTTATAATTTTAAACTTATTTACAATATAAATATAAATAGATAATTTTTTAAGAAGTTTTTATGAAATATATTTATTTTTATCAATTAGTTTTCATTACTTGCATCAAAATATGTGTACAAGGTTATCACATTATAGATTCCATTAAAATTAGTAACACTTTTTTTTTCTGTTCATTTGTTTCATTAGAACAACATTAAATTATACCCAATCAATAGTTTTTCCTTTTTGACAATACAATCGAAAGTAAAAAACTACTAAGGTCGACAAAGACAACGATTCCTCTTATGACTGATTTCCCTACACAAAACTGCATTTTTCTGCCATGCGACCTAGATCAATGTCCATTTCATTTCTATGATGTCTAGTATTGTTGGCTCCAGAAGTTCTAAGATATTGAGTACTTGAAATTAAATTCTAAGTGTTGTTGAACAAACTCAGGGGTTTTGATAAGAGCGTACTAGTTCTTGCAGACACATTTGAATCGCAACAAATATTTCACAGGCAATCTCACAAGAATCTCCCTTGCTAAATCTTCAAGGAAATTATCGCTTGCACCATAGTAGTTCAATCACAAAAACCCTAAACTAGTATATTGAAGGAGAAAAATGTGCATTTATAGTTTTTGATAGGTTCAACCCCAGTACGGTTAAATAGTACTTAAAAGAAATAATGCAAAAAATATTAATTAATGAAACCTTAAAATTACCTATTATAACAGTAACATGCGTAGATGGTATCAAAAGTGAAATAGTAAAAATAAGAAACAAACATTTGTATCGAATATTGATGGACCTAAACTAAAATTACAATGTTCGACGACTATCTACTTTGCTTGGTTCAAGAGATGCACCACAACACCATATTTATGTCATTCTTTATCATTTTTTATCGAGGGTAACATGATTGTTGCGAATGATATAGAGACAGGTTTTGAGTTATTTACACTTTCTTGTTATTGGATACTCAATAGAACTCCTGATTGAAAACTTGATTCTACAAAGCACACATCATGAAAGTTGCAACACTCAAATCATCATAAATAGACTAAAGGACATTAATTCATTTGAGTTGATCACAGTGTTTAACAAGATTATATAACTATATCTTTAATTTGCAGCAAGCATCAAACTCACAGATCTTAAAACCCAATGACAGAAAACAAAACAAGTAGGCTGGATAAGAAAATGTTCTACATATCATCTACTCAAGTAATTTACATACTTAATAAGATCAATTACAAACATTAATGCATACAATAGAACTAGGAAATTGAGTGAACATGTTTATAAGCTCAACGGACGATTAATGGACCAACTCTCAATCATCTCGTTCTGTAAGTTTTACTAAGCTCTCCTTATCATAAAAAAAACCCACAACCACCAAATTTTGCAGCTATTCCAAAGCTTGAATGTTGAAATCCTAAATGTCTCGTTTTCTTAGTCCAGACATTATAGCAGACCAAATAAGAATCTTTATCTGCCAAAATGAGAGAGCTATCATAACACGACTTAATCAGTCTGATGCATTCAAAGGTAAAAAGTTTGTTCCAGACACCTGGTTGGATCATTACCCATATATCATAATCAAGCATACTGCATCCGTTATAGTTCAAGATAGCAATGGAATCATCAACCAACATCAAACCCAACGCAGAAGTATAAACAAAGTTACAATATGTCCCTTCAATATCGTGAAACATCTCAGTCCCAAAGTTAAATAAAATAATGGTATAATCACAACGGTGGCCCCCTCGTAGTAGCCAGTAATAAGTTCCATTTAAATAAGCAGTACCAAATGTGTTTCTCACATCTCTATAGAAGGGGAGTAGTTCTTTCGGTTTTAACATTCTCCATGAGTCCCTAGAACATGAGTACACTGCTTCTGCATATTCATTGTAACACCTCAAAAACCAGACCTAGAATATTTTTTTTGCAGAAATTACCTGAACAAGTGAACCAAGGTAGGGATCACGGACCGTGATAGGGTCCATGGTCCGTTAACCTACCCGTGATCCAGACTTGGACTTCACCTGGTCCAAGCGTCAAACCACGGTACCCTTCACGGGCCGTAGTGGCATCTGTAGTGTCAGACCAGCAGACCCCGCAGCTTGGCCTTAGAATCCCCAAGTCTAAGTGAAGACCATAGACACTTTCACAGTCCGTGGTCCTTCACACGGTCCGTGGGAGCTTCCGTGGAGTTTAACCTGTAGACTCCCAACATGAAGCCTCTAGACCTCAGCCCAAGTGAGGACCATGGGGACCTTCACGGCGTGGTCCTCCACATGGGCCATGGTAGTGTCCGTAGTCCAGACCCCCTAGTTTTCAGAACCAAGTCCAGACAACGACTGACTTCACGGTCTGTGGTCCCTTTCACGGTCCGTGAAGGTGGCCGTGGTCAGCTCATCTGTAGTTTAATTCAGGGTTATTTGGGTATTTTCCTTATTCATTGGACACCTAAACTACGTCTTTTTAACCTTAGATTTCATGGTTTTAGTTAGTCTAAGCCTAGAAACATAATTAAAACTTACCCTAGTCAATTCATTAATCAAAACTTAGAAAACTAGAGCGTAAAAGTATAAGAAGTTAACCAACCCTAGCTCAAGAACGCAACAAGGTTTTCATCAATTCCAGCCCTGAAATTGAAAGATTTCTCTGTGGAATTCGTCACGAGGTATGTAGGATTTCACTAGTGGGTTCCTTTCGCCCATTAGGTCCCTCAATTTCAGTCAGACTCTTGATTCCCTATTATTAACTAGACCTAGGGTTTCTAGAACTTCAGTAGATTGTCATGAATTAGTTATCTATATGTTCTAAATTAGATTATCATGTTATTGCTCAGTTTATTGCATGAATTTCATAACCCTAGCTATGTATTTCTTTAGTTCCTGAATTACACATGCTAGGTCAGATATTTCAGTATTCAGTTATACATGCCTCAGTTTATGAATGTATCATTATCATATTAATTGTTGCATTATCAATTTTTCATGTTCATTTTTGAGCTATCCAATATTACAGAAATTCAGTCATAACGTGTTAATCACTTAATCTATTGGGAGTAGGATAATACCAACTTGGACTAGGGTTCAGCGTACCCGAATAGTCTAAGAACTACGAGCCACGTAGGTTGTAAGTCCCCTCTGTGGGCATTATTTTAGTGATTACACCAGCATGCCTTTATACATTTGGTCGGGTATATTAGGTCCTCTCGATGGGGTTTATACATCGGACTCCACACTTAGCTCATGTGGTTTTATTGTCGGTTATTAGTAGCTCCCACAGCTCAGTCCGACTTTATTGGATTGATCATTTTCAATACAGTCAATATTCAGTCTCAGTATGCTATAAATTGGTCATTTCATTCAGCTAGCTCAGTATTTAGTATCTATATCATGTTCAGATTATGACTTGCTTTATCTCTTGTTCAGTTATGTGTTTATTTTAGCTTTATTCTATCTTGCATGCTCAGTACTTGCAAGTACTAAAGCATACGTGTGCTACATCTTCTCGTGATGAAGATTCAGGTTCTCAGCATCCAGATCACGCTTAGATCGGTTCCTAATCTTCAGTCAGTGGAATCAGTGGTGAGTCCTCCTTCTCCGAGGACAATAGTCATAAGTTTCTTTTCAGTATTTTTAGTCCTTTAGTTTCAGTTTTCCTAGACTTAGTTGGGGCATGTCCCAATATTTCTAGTCAGTTTAGAGGCTATTTTCAGACATAGTTAGATACAACTTGGTTATGAGTTAATATTTTCCATGTATTAAACTCATCAGCTTTCATTCATCTCAGTTATAGTATATGGGTATTTTCCCCATCTTTTCATTTTATTTATGATTATAGCTTTAACACAGTTTTTATTATTTAGATATCTTTAGTATGCTCATGATTACGCCAACAGGGTTAGCTTGGGGTCACTTGTGATCCTAGGTCCTATGTCCACGTCCAGGGGGTAGCTTCGGGGCGTGACAAACTTGGTATCAGAGCATTAGGTTTAAGAGTCCTAGGATGTTTGAAAAGTTGCACTAAGTAAAGTCATTTTCATGGGTGTGAAGTGCACCACATCTAATGAGAGGGAGGCTACAGAGTGTTTTAGGAAAAATCTTATTTTTCTTATTACTCTTATCGTACGTAAGGTATGATCTAATTTCATTCTAACACGAAGTTTTATATTTCAGTGTGATCATGCCTCCTCGTAGAGCTAACGCCAGAAATGTGAATGATAGGAACACAAATGCAGCTCCTCCTGTCCCAGATCAAGAAGTCTCGAATGCAGAGTTCAGGAACGCTATTCAAATATTGGCTCAGAGTGTGGCCAACCAGAACAACCAGCGGGCTCCAGTTCCAGAAAATGCTAATGTTGGGTCAGCTACAGCCAGAATGTAAGACTCTGTTAGCATGAATCCGCCGGAGTTCTTAAGATCACATGTTGGGGAAGATCCCCAAAACTTCATTGATGAGTTCAAGAAGATCTTTGAAGTGATGTAGGTAACTGGGAATGATCGGGTTGAGTTAGCATCTTACAAACTTAAGGATGTAGCTCATATCTGGTATACTTAGTGGAAGGAGAACAGGGGTACAGATACAACTCCTATCTCTTGAGATTGCTTTAGTGAGACCTTTCTGGACAAGTTTTTCCCAAGAGAGCTAAGGGAGGCAAAAGCTCAGGAATTTATGAACTTAAGTCAAGGTAGCATGACAGTTCAAGAGTATGGGCTCAAGTTTACCCAACTCTACAAGTATGCTCCTCACATGGTGGATGATTCCAGGGCCCAAATGAACAAGTTTCTTTATGGAGTGCCAGTCTTGGTGAAAATAGAATGTAGGAATGCTATGTTGCTGGGAGATATGAGCCTCTCTAGGCTTATGACTCACGCTCAGTAGGTTGAGGGTGATAAGCTTAAGGAACAGGCCACAGAGAACAAAAAGGCTAGGACTGGAAACTATGAGTATTCTCAACAAAAATTGGGTGGGGGAAATCGCTCGCAAGGGCAGCAGAAATTTTCAACTCCAGCACATTCATCAGCTAGTGTTCCATCATCTAGGTTCCGTAATGATCAGAAAAGTAGGGCATCAGGCTCTAAGTCTCAGGGTAGTTTTACAGGTACCAAAACCTACCTAACTTGCCCTAAGTGTGGTAAGAATAATTCGGGTGAGTGCCTTGTAGGAAAGTAATGATGTTTTGGGTGTGATCAGTCTGGTCACAGGTTGAGGGATTATCCTTCTAAGCAGGGTCAAGGAGGCAATGCTAATCGATTCCAGTCTACAACTTCAGCAGCACCAGTAGGTCACCCGACTCAGTAGGGCAACTCTTCTAGTATAGGTGGCAACAATGCCAAAGCAGGCTCTATGCTCTTAAGGTTCGCCAGGATCATGAAGATTCTCCTGATGTAGTCACGGGTACGTTACGAGTCTTTGATCTCGATGTTTATGCTTTGTTAGATCTAGGGGATACTCTTTCTTTTGTTACTTCTTATATAGCAGTTAAGTTTGATGTTAGTCCAGAAAATCTCTCAGAACCCTTCTCAGTCTCTACTCCTTTTGGTGACCCAGTTATAGCTAGATGGGTATACAGAAATTGCCCTGTCACAGTCTCCCAAAAAGTCACCTCAGCATATCTTGTAAAGTTAGAAATAGTAGACTTCGATTTCATTCTAGGAATGGATTGGTTGCATTCCTGTTATGCCTCAGTCGATTGTAGAACTAGGATTGTTCGTTTTCAGTTTCCAGATGAACCAATCTTGGAATGGAAGGGTAGTAGCTTAGTGTCGATGGGTCGTTTCATTTCTTACCTTAAGGCCAAAAAGATGATCTCTAAGGGTTATCTCTATCATCTAGTTCGGGTTAAGGATTCAAGATCTAAAATCCCAACTCTTGAGTTAATTCCTGTAGTCAGTGAGTTTCCAAAAGTGTTTCTAGAATATCTTCCCGGAGTTTCTCCCGAAAGGGAAATCGACTTTGGAATTGATCCCCTTCCAGATACCCAGCCTATTTCTATTCCTCCTCACATAATGGCTCCAGCTGAGGTTAAGGAATTGAAGGAGCAGTTGAAAGACCTTCTAGACAAGGGCTTCATCAGACCTAGTATTTCGCCATGGAATGCACCAATGTTATTCGTAAAGAAGAAAGATGGTTCTCTCAGAATGTGCATTGACTATAGGCAGTTGAACAACGTTATAATCAAGAATAAGTATCCCATCCCCAGGATTGATGACTTGTTCGACCAACTTCAGGGTGCTAGTCATTTCTCAAAGATAGACCTCAAATTGGGTTATCATCAGCTTAAAGTCAGAGATAGTGACATTCTGAAGACAGCCTTCAGGACTCGGTATGGTCATTATGAATTTGTAGTTATGTTATTTGGACTAACCAATGCTACTACAGCTTTCATGGACTTGATGAACAAAGTGTTCAAGCAGTACTTGGACTTGTTCGTTATCGTCTTTATTGATGATATCCTCATTTACTCTAGAAATAAGGAAGAACATGCGAGTCATTTGAGAGTTGTTCTGCAGACTCTCAAAGATCGCCAGTTATTCACCAAATTTAACAAGTGCAAGTTTTGGTTACAATCAGTTGCCTTCCTTGGGCATAATGTGTCTAGTGAAGGAATTCGAGTAGATTCCCAGAAGATAGGAGCAGTGAAATAATGGCCCAGACCTACCTCTGCTACAGATATCAGAAGTTTCTTGGGTCTAGTAGGTTATTACAGACGGTTCATGGAAGGATTTTCATCCATAGCCTCACCATTGACTAGGTTGACTCAGAAGATGGTCAAGTTTCAGTAGCAAGATGATTGTGAGGAAAGCTTTGCAGAATTGAAAACTAGGTTGACTACAACTCCTGTTTTGACTCTACCACAGGGTTCAGATGGTTATGTCATTTATTGTGATGCATCCAGAGTCGGCCTAGGTTGTGTGTTGATGCAGCGAGGTAAGGTTATAGCTTATGCTTCCAGATAGCTTAAGGTGCATGAGAAGAATTATCCAACTCATGATGCACTCAAGATTTGGAGGCACTACTTGTATGGTGTTCACGTAGATGTGTGCACAGACCATAAGAGCCTTCAGTATGTGTTCACCCAGAAAGAGTTGAATATTCACCAGAGAAGATGGCTTGAGTTCCTCAAGGATTATGACATGAGTGTGCATTACCATCCTTGTAAGGCAAATGTAGTAGCAGATTCCCTTAGCAGACTATATATGAGTAGTGTAGCACATGTTGAGGAAGAAATAAAAGAGCTAGCAAAGGATGTTCACAGAGTTGCTCGCCTAGGAATTTATCTTATGAGCATATCAGATGGTGGTGTAACAGTTCAGAATGGGGCAGAATCTTCTTTGGTAGTGGAAGTTAAGGAAAAGCAAGACAGGGATCTGATATTACTTGAACTCAAGGATACAGTCCACCAATAGAGAGTTGAGGTTTTCTCCCAAAGGGGAGATGGTGTACTTAGCTACCAGGGTCGATTATGTGTTCCTAATATGGGTGAGTTGAGACATCATATTCTTGTAGAGGCCCATACCTCCAGATATTCTATTTATCCAAGTGCCACTAAGATGTACCGCGATCTGTGTGAAGTCTATTGGTGGAATGGTATGAAAAGAGATATAGCAGATTTTGTAAGTGTCCCAATTGCCAGCAAGTCAAGGTAGAACATCAGAAATCAAGAGGTATGACTCAAGAGATTGACATTCCTATTTGGAAGTGGGAAGTGATCAACATGGACTTCATCACAGGTTTACCTCATACTCACAGACAGCATGACCCCATTCGGGTGATAGTTGACAGGGTTACTAAGTCTTCTCACTTTTTGGCGGTCAAGATTATAGATTCGGCGGAGGACTACACCAAGCTTTATATTAATGAGACTGTGAGGTTGCATGGGGTTCCTTTGTCTATCATCTCAGATATAGGTCGTCAGTTTACCTTTCACTTTTGGAATTCATTCCAGAAAGGTCTTGGTACTCAGGTTAACCTTATCACAACATTTCATCCACAGACGGATGGTCAGGCTGAGCGTACCATTCAGAACTTAGAGGACATGTTGAGACCTTGTGTGATCGATTTCAAGGATAGTTGGGATGATAACCTTTCTCTTATTGAGTTCGCCTACAACAATAGTTATCATTTCAGCATTCAGATGGCCCCTTATGAGGCATTGTATGGGCGTAGATGCAGATCTCATGTTGGTTGGTGTGAAATAGGTGAAGCAGCCTTGATAGGGCCATATTCAGTCCTTTATGCTATGGAGAAAGTGCAACTCATTAGAGCTAGACTTAAGACAGCCTAGAGTGGCAAGAAGTCTTATGCAGATGTAAAGAGAAGGGAACTAGAGTTCCAAGTTGATGATTGGGTTTTCCTAAAAGTTGATGAAGGGGGTAATGAGATTTGTAAAGAAAGGGAAGCTCAGCCCCAGATACGTAGGCCCTTACCGTATCTTGAAAAGGATTGGTAAAGTGGCTTATGATCTAGAGTTGCCAGCAGATTTAGCAGCAGTGCATCCAGTCTTTCACATTTCGCTATTGAAAAAGTGTGTGGGTGATCCAGCATCCACGGTGCCATTAGAGAGTGTGGTTGTAAAAGATTGCCTTTCTTATGAGGATGTACCAGTTGGGATTCTAGATCGTTAGGTTAGAAGATTGAGAAACAAGGAAGTCACTTAAGTCAAGGTTTGGTAGAGGAGTCAGTCCGTAGAGGGAGCTACTTGGGAAGCAAAAGCAGCCATGAAATCCAAGTATCCTCACCTCTTTCCTTCCGAATCCATTCCAGCTTGAGGTAATAGTTCCTCTTCAGTTTTTCAATCATTCATGAATGAAATCAGTCTTAGTATCATGTTCTTTCAGTCTGTACTTGCATTTTTAGCGTATTTGCATGTTTTTGGAACTCAGTTCAGTTAGAAATCAGCCTTCAATGTTTAGTGGTAGGGTTGCAGCTCATTCCCTCCGTTTAAGCTAGTTTAGTCTTCATTCGAGGATGAATGATCCCAAGGGGGAGATGTTGCAACACCTCAAAAATTAGGCCTAGATATTTTTTTTGCAGAAACTACATGAACCTGTGAACCACGGCAGGGTTCACGGACTGTGATAGGGTCCACGGTCCATTAACCTACCCATGGTCTAGACTTGGACTTCACCAGGCCTAGGCATCAGACCACGGGACCCGTCACGGTCCGTGGTCACAACGACGGGCCGTGGTGGCATCTGTAGTGTCAGACCAGTAGACCCCTCAACTTGGCCCTAGAACCCCAGGTCTAAATGAAGACCACAGAGACTTTCACGGTTTGTGGTCCTTCATACGGTTCGTGGGAGCTTCCATGGAGTTTAACCAGGAGACTCCCAACATGAAGCCTCTGGACCTCAGCCCAAGTGAGGACCACGGGGACCTTCACGGTCCGTGGTCCTCCACACGGGCAGTGGTAGTGGTCTTAGTTCACACCCCCTAGTTTTTAGAACCAAGTCCACAAAATGACCAACTTCACGGTTCATGGTCCCTTTCACGGTCCGTGAAGGTGGTCGTGGTCAGCCCATCTGTAGTTTAAGTCAGGGTTTTTTCGATCTTTTCCTTATTCATTGGACACCTAAACTATGTCATTTTAAGCCTAGATTTTGTAGTTTTAGTCAGTTTAAGCCTAGAAACATAATTAAAACTTACCCTAGTCAATTCATTAATCAAAACATAGAAAATTAGAGCGTAAAAATGAAAAGGAGTCGACCAACCCTAGCTCAAGAACTTAACAAGGTTTTCATCAGTTCCAACCCCGAAATCAAAAGTTTTCTCCATGGAATTCGTCACCAGGTATGTGGGATTTCACTAGTGGGTTGCTTTCGCCCGTTAGGTCCTTAGATTTAAGTCAGATTCTTGATTCCTTATTATTAACTAGACCTAGGTTTCTAGAACTTCACTAGATTATCATGAATTAGTTATCTATATGTTCTAAATCAGATTATCATGTTATTGCTCAGTTTATTGCATGAATTTCAGAACCCTAGCTATATATTTCTTTAGTTCTTGAATTACACATGCTAGGTCAGATATTTCAGTATTCAGTTTATGAATGCATCATTATCAGATTAATTGTTGCATTCTCAATTTTGCATATTCAGTTTTGAGCTATCCAGTATTACATAAATTCAGTCATAATGTGTTAATCCCTTAATCTATTAGGAGTAGCATAATACCGAGTTGGACTAGGGTTCAGCGTACCCGAATAGTCCCAGAACTACGAGCCACGTAGGTTGTAAGTCCCCTCTGTGGGCATCATTTTTGTGATCACGCCAGCATGCCTATATACCTTTGGCCGGGTATATTGGGTCCTCTCGATGGGGCGTATACATCGGACTCCACACTTAGCTCATGTGGGTTTATTATTGGTTATTAGTATCTCCCACAGCTCAGTCAGACTTTATTGGATTGACCATTTTTAGTACAGTCAGTATTTAGTCTGAGTGTGTTATAAATTGGTCATTTCATTCAGTTAGCTCAGTATTCAGTACCTATATCATGTTTAGATTATGCACTTGCTTTATTTCTTGTTCAGTTATGTGTTTATTTTAACTTTATTCTATCTTGCATGCTCAGTACCTTTCAAGTACTTACGCATACGTGCGCTACATCTTCTCGTGATGTAGGTTCAGGTTCTCAGCATCCAGATCACGCTTAGATAGGTTCCCGATCTTTAGTCAGCAGAATCAGTGGTGAGTCCTCATTCTCTGAGGATAATAGTCATGAGTTTCTTTTCAGTATTTTTATTCCTTTAGTTTCAGTTTTGCTAGACTTAGTTTGGGCATGTCCCAATATTTCTAGTCAGTTTAGAGGCTATATTCAGACATAGTTAGATACAGCTTGGTTATGAGTTAATATTTTCCTTGTATTAAACTCATCAGTTTTCATTCATCTTAGTTATAGTATATTGGTATTTTCCCCATCTTTTCATTTTATTTATGATAATAGCTTCCGCACAGTTTTTATTATTCAATTATCTTTAGTATGCTCATGATTATGCCAGCAGGGTTAGCTTGGGGTCACTTGTGATCCTAGGTCATGTGTCCACGTCCAGGGAGTAGCCTCAGGACTTGACATTAATGCCAAAGATTGCAATGAAAGTAAACCATTTTATAGTCATTAGTCAAAGGGTCAAAGCTGAACCCCAACACAGGGGCATCATGGATTATAGGTGCAGAGAGAGGAAGAATGAGGGGTCTCACCTCCCTAATAGAAGGTTTCCACAATGTACATGAAATCGTACCATCAATTGTTCCGCACGTTAAAAATAAGCCACCCACAGAATCTATAAGGTGCGTCATTCCTTTGAACGTTTATGGAACGATAATCATGGTCAGGATCATCAGGGGTACCATTAGTATAAGTGAGGAGTTATGGGGAGCTATGAATCTTCAACTGTTGTTGAACGAATTCAGGGTTTTTGATAAGAGCATATCAACTCTTGCTGACATATTTGAACCGCAACAACGACTTTAATGGACACCTCAAAAGAATTTCCTTCGCTATATCTTCAGTGAAATAAACCACACAATCATCCATTCTTAGGTTTCAACAAAAGCAATTTGCTTCTTCTTTAAATAGACAAGGAACAAATTTCCTCAATATTATCCTTCATTTTTGTTACCATAATTCATTTTACCAACATTAAATTATATTCCACATTTATTCATGTCAATCGAAAATACTTTGACCACTTTATCATATTAAATTTTGTTCTGCAATTAGTCAAGCAAATATAAATACCACAATCTCCTTCTCATATTACTTTGTCTACTCTTCCTATTGTCACCCATTTAAGGAATAAAAATAATTTTCAATTTGATTTTATCCTTTAATTCTTCTAAATATATTTTATTTATGTCTTATTCAAATAATTATTTTAAGGCTCAAAATTGAAAAGTTTTAATTAATTCTATTTTGATTTTGTAAAATTGATCGATTATTTGAACACATAATTAACATAATGTGAAAAGATAATATGGGGCGGAGGAAGTATGAGAAAGAATATTTTATAGCTTAAGAGGTAAGGAAAATGCATAAACAATGCTCATTCCATCCATTTTTACTTGTTCAATATAGAACTAAACTCGTAAGTGTCACGACCCGAAAACTTGAGTCATGATGGCACCTACTATAACTCACCAGTAGATAAGCCAATTTGAAATCCGGAATGACAAGTGATAGGTATAAGGTTAGAAACAACATCCAACAAGCAAATTAGACAACATATACAGATACAACAATTCACTAAGACACAAAATTCACTAAATGGATCCTCGAGATATGTTCGAAATCTCGAGCACACAAACTAGGTATTTTACTCAACCATATTCAATGTTCTGAACTCAATGGAACCATTGAGACATAGATTTGAGGTCTCCTTGACCCGGTACCCATTAAAGTCTTAATAAACTAACTTACAGAAAAATACCAAATTGCCCTCAGGATCTCTGAGAAATGAACCAATACCTCACCTAGGTCTAAAATCATCTCCCGAGTCCAATGGTGTCGTTGGAAATCCAATTCCAGCTTCCGAACTTCAATTGACCAAAGTCAACTCTTATCCTAAATACACTTAAACTTCCAACTGAAGTTCTCAAATCCACATAAAGACTTCAAAACTGAAGACGATAACACTCTTAGAACAACTTTAGTATTTTGTAGCTAATAGATCTAACAAAATTCTATTGAAAGGCTCATAGATCCGATTATTGACAAAAACCACTTTTAATAACTTAAAGCCTCCAAAACTCTTAAACTTCTAAAAACCACAATTTTCTTATCCGATTTCAAAAAACAACTGTGATCAATGATGATTAGGTTGTAATCGATGATGTTTATGAAGAGGAGTTAGATGATGTTTGTACATTGCTCATGGCAGTGGATGGAGCCACATATATGGCGGATGAAAATGTTGAGATTGAGGGTGATAAGTCCTAGAGGCCCATGGAGTTCTTTCTATCACTCTTTACTTATGATTTTCATTGTAGCACTAGGGAATGTGCTTTGTCTAAGTTTAGGGTGGGAGATTAATATCCAATATCATTGTTTACTGCTTTATCGAGTCTTTTTATTTTTTACAATGGGTTTCTTAGCTTTTTGCTCTATTTATGAGGATCATCCCATCGAACCAAGTAGATTTTACTTGTGTCTTGTTTGGTAAGTTATTATAGAAGTGATTATTCTCGATGATGGATGGATGATGACCATCTTAAGGGAAAATTAGTCATAGGTTGATAGTGTGGAAGACTTGACCTTTGGTACTTTGAAGCCCCGGTTGGAAGCTTGCCAGACGCCATGGTAGTTCATTGTTAATCAAGTAGACCAAAGAAGTAACTCTTGAGATATACATAGGTTCTTTAACTGTACTCTAGAAAGAGAGAAATTAGGCTTAATTGTGTATATGCACTTGATATGTTTGTGTGTGAGCATACAATACTTGTATCTCTATATGTACATCATGGTTCCATGTGTGGTGATTTTTGGATTGGTTTTTTCACTCCCCAAGGCTATCCCCTATACATAACACGGAACCTAGGATCACGAGTGACCCCAAGCTAACCCTGAGTTTGGCATATATCAAGAATATTAAGAATAACTAAGTAAAACATGTATAATGCAAAATCTAAATCAATCGGTATCTAAAGAGGGAACAAGCCCAACTGGTTTGAAGGTAAATATGAATAACAAGAGTTTAGTGATAAATGAAACAACACTTAACAATTCTAGCTGAGTCAACTACTATGTCTGAAAAGCCTCTAACTGAGTTGAGTTGCTAGGACATGCCCAAGCTAACTCTAACATAACTGAAAACTCAAAGTAAAGACTAAAATAAAAAGTATGTCTATTGTCCTTGAAGTATGATGACTCACCACTAAAGTTGTTGAAGTCGGACTAAGGATCAAACTAAGCATGATCTAGATGCTGAATGCCTGAACCTACATCATAAAATGATATAGCGCAAAAATATGCTTCAATACTTGAAATGTACTCAGCATGCATGAGATTAGTATGCAAAACTGAACAAAATACATAAGCTGAACAATCTATAACTAAGCAATGATATAATTTGAACAAAGATATAGATATGTACTAAAGTATAACTAAAAACTGAACTGAATGCAATGACCAAGTAATAATCATTAAGGTAAGATGCTAAAATGTATACTGAAGTAACTGTTGAAAACTTGTTCAATGCAATAATAGTCTGACTGTTGGAGCTACTATTAACTGACATAAACCACGTGAGCTAAATATGGAGTCCGATGTATACGCCTCATCGACAGGACCCAATATACCTTTCCACGGGTATAAAGTCATGGTTGTGGCGTGATCGACTAAAACTGATGCCCAACTGAGGGGACTTATAAACCTATGCGGGCACATAATTCTGGGACTTTGAGGGTACGTTGACCCCTAGTCCAACTGGCTGCTAAGTCTACTTCCAACTGAATATTCATGAAGCTAAAATGCACTAAATACTTAATAGCTCAAACTGGTATGCTAAATGAGAATGCAACATTTATATACTGAGATTATAAAATTCAAAATCCGAAGCATGAATCATGAACTAGGATAAATTTACACAAGATAGGGTTTTGAGTTTTATGCAAGGAACTATACTACATTATCAAGAAACATGTTATTTAGATAAAAGGAACCATAATCACAATAAATCTTGAAAATCTAGAAACGTCCCTTGGTCTGAACAGTTTATGAGAATCTAAAGAAATATCTTAATTCTAGGGACCTAATGGGTGAAAGGAACACACTAGTGAAATCCCACCTACCTGGTGAAGAAATCTAAGGAGACATCCTTTGGATTTCAGGGCTGAACTTCGAAGAACGTTTCTGCTTGTTCTTGCGAGAGCTGATCGCCTCTTTCTCTTCTTTCACTTTAAGTTGGGTGATTTTTTGGATAATGAGGGTTCTGGGTAGGTTCTGATTAGACTATTAGACTTAAACCAAGTAATATGACGTAATTTAGGCATCAAACGACGTAGTTTAAGTGCCCAACGCATAAGGGAAAAGACTAATACGACCCTGACTTAAATTCTGCAGAAGTGGCTTCAAGACAGGCTTCATGGGTCGTCATGAAGACCAAGGCCCATCTAGTAGCTCGTTAAGATTCCCTGCCCAACAGGCTTCACTTAAAAAGACATAACTTTTTATTCTGAGCTTGGATTTTAGCAAACTTGGTGGCGTTGGAAAGGGAACTCAATTATCTTTAATTTGATAGGTAATGAGAAACCTAATTCATTTTTTTTATAAAATATATGACCGTTTAAAGTTGAACCAAAACTTGAAGGATGAACTACCCCATTCAAGGTCCATTTCACGAACCGTGTGAAGCACCATGGGCCATAGAGACAACTGTCGTTCCTCATAGGAACTAGGGTGGTTTTAGGGTGACTTCCATGGGCCACTTAACGGCTCATTTAGGGTTCCACAGACCGTGTAGTGGTTCGTGGTTCATGGTTCCTCACAGTGGCCTTGGGTTGCTCCTGGTCACTTTCGTACAACCTTACGGCCCGTGCGGAGTTCCACAGCCCATGAAGGGGTCCATGGTCCTTCACATTTTGTAAAGTATGAACCACAGTGGGGGTGACGAGTCGTGGTCCTATACATGGCCCGTGGACCCCTCCATGGTTAACCTTTTCTTCCTCCTAGACAGTCCTACTTAGATTTCTGTGGTGTTCATGTTTCTTGCATAGAATAGCTTCTAGAACTTTCCCTATTTGTATTGTGAAACATTGACTTGCATGAACATGATTTAGGCATTTCCTTGTATAGCCCATTCAATTCTATGTTTATGCCTCCTTGACATTATCCCTAGTGAAAACCATTTTGAGCCTTGTAGTTTGTTTCTTTGTTAGCCGCATGATAAGCCTAATCCATTTTTTGATACTCTCCCAATTTGATCCCAAACAATGTTTTGTAATGAATTATGTACTGAAGAAAGGATTGAATCAGAAACAGTGTGACTAAAAAGGGAAAAGGTGAGTGTAGTAAAGGAGAGAAATGGTGAAAAGAGCTCATACATTAAATTTTGAAGTGCTTGTTGCATATGGAAAAAAAGAGTGAGTAATGATATAGTAAGATAAAAAGTGATATGTTAGCAAGAGTACCAAAGGGCGGAAAACAAAAGATAAAAAAGGAAGTTCAAAGGGTGTGCGCAAAGGAGAGAAGTAAGGGTGAAAGAGGAAAAAAAATGGTGAAGTGTCGTGTTGTGAAACAAGTGCATTATGTTGGTAAGTCACTATATATATCCAAAAGTATTCTCCCTGTCCTGAAGCCAAAATTATAACCAAATAAAGTCCTTTTTATTCCATGATGGAATGTATTTGTCAATGTCATTATACACTAAGGGCAAGCCTATAGCATGTTGTATTATTTAGAAACATCTCTTATGAGAGTGAGTGCTTATTTTCTTAAATATTGGCCCTTTAAATTTGAATGCCTATAAAAATGAAGTGTAATGAGAGAAGGGATTTACCAAAATAGTGAGGGCACTCATGAAACATTCTTCGATTTTGTGTTGTTTGTGTTGTTCATTCATGATCACATTTGCTTGGTAAATTTGTAAGGATTCCATTATTCAGGTTATGTTGTGTCTTGTGGAGTACCTTGGTGCTATGTAAAGGTGTATTATTGCATTAGAGGTGAACTACAAAAACATGACTAAAAGATTTTGGTTGACGCAATTGTGGGTGGACAAGTTCTTAGATGTTAATGGTGAAGTGAGAGAAATTATTTAAAGAGCTATTCGAGGACAAACATAGATTTAAGTGTGGGGTGG
This sequence comes from Solanum chiquidenum, assembly GCA_029582725.1. Lineage (NCBI taxonomy): Eukaryota > Viridiplantae > Streptophyta > Magnoliopsida > Solanales > Solanaceae > Solanum > Solanum chiquidenum. The sequence goes on from JAJOOS010013790.1 coordinate 20,000, forward strand.
TGATTTTGGGTATATTTATATGCCCATTTACTATATTTTGCCCACATGCACCTTTAGTTTTAAGAGCATTTTATTCTTATTGTTATTATTCGATTGGTATTGCGATGATTATGCATTAAGATATGTGATTAGCAAATGTAGGGAATCAAAGCGAAATCAAGCACTTGAGAGATAAAGCAGAGGAGAAAACCGTGGATGCAACCCGGAGGAGAATGCAAAAGAACGTGCAGGAAACATCTCAGTAGGGGCGCACTGTAGGCGCATCGCCTCATACCTAAAACTTCTATTGGACCCTTCCACTCAACTGTAACACCTCCTTTTTGAAAGAACTAGAAAGACTTAGAATTGGAAAGAAACCATTTTTTGTTTTTGGAAATAATTAAATTTAGAAAGTTTGATAAAGTTAAGCTAAGTATGAGTTTTGGGTCCACTTCAAACGCCCATAACTCCTAGCTCATGATGATTTAGGCATGCTACCACATATCGTAGGAAATATCTTTGAATTATCTTTCCAACGCCACTGAGTTTGCCAAGTTTCGAGTTTGTATGAGGGAGATATGTCCATTCGAAGTTGGGCTATCTAGATAAGGAAAGTCAAAACCGGATTTTAGAAGGGTATTATGGTCTTTTCACTACCCAATTAATTGAATTCTTTTTTGGTAATTAATTTGGGTACAAAACTGATTGGGTTCAGTTTACGCATCATAAAAATAAGTTAGGGTATTGAGAGATGAGAAAAGAAGAGGAGAAAAGAGGAGAGGATCAAGGCGTTCGTCGATGTTCTTAAGATTTGTCATGGATTTTCACCATGGGTTTGATCCCTAAGAGGTATGTAAGCTTACATAGTGTTGGGTTCGTTCACCCACATACCAAACATGATTTTCATATTCTAATTCGTCCATAAAGATTGGAAGATTTAAGTTCCTAAAAAGTGTTCTTGAAGTTTCATTCTAAATCTTGGTTTGTTGGGGTTTTGATGATTTCTTGAGATTAAATTTAGTGATTTGAGTGTTGTTTTGAGTAGATTAGAGTGTACTTATATTAAGTAATCGAATCCAAGTTATTGAGGAAGAAACTGTTCGATTCTAGGTGAGTTAGGGTGAGAAAATGAGCAAAGAAAGTAATCGGGATTTCTAGGTGGTGCATGGGTGACGCGCCACCATCACGCCAGGGGTGGCTGGCGCGCCACGGCAGTCAGTACGCCAAGAATTATTCTCTGAAGTTTAGGGGCTGGCGCCCCTCAGTGTGCCAAGGTCACCTGCCCCCATCTATTCTTTATCGTTTCGTCCGTTTTAGTTCTTTCAAAGTGTATCTTTACTCCCCTTTGATTCTAAACACTCTAAACTACTTCTAAACAGCTAGAAATGATTAATAACATGATCATAACATTGAATTCATAATTCAAATTCAAGGTAGAGTTAAGAGTTAAGTTTTGAGAATTCTTTCGAACATTCTACGAAAGTCCTTTTGTGTCCTTTTGTGGAGTCTTCTACAACTTCTAGTAACTTGTTTCAAGACTCGAGAAAGTGAGTATGAGAATGAGGAGAATGTATTCATGAGTCTACTTTATCAACATGATATCCTTCATATCATGAACCATAACTCTTTAATTCATAATTCACATTCAAGAGAGAGTTAAGAGTAGAGTTCAAGAAAGTCTTTGAGTTCAATTGTGAATCCTTTAACATCAACTATCGATTTGAGCTAAAATTTAAGGAAGTATGTATAAGAATGAGAAGATTTGGATACATGAGTTTCATATTGTTATGTAGACCCTCGAGTCGATTCATTCATTCCCATAAATTCTGCACGAACTTCATAAATTGAGTACCTTTGAGAGGAGTAGTATATTCAAGTTCTAAGTCTTGAGTATTGAGTTCCTAACCCTTCCAAGATTATATTCCTAATAATGGAACTATTACATGTTACCCATGAAGTCCTTAAGTTCAGTAGTTCATGCGCATAATTCCGCATGAACCATATGAGTCGGCAAAATCTTAAGATGAAGAGCATCATTGAGTCCTTGAGTTGAGTTGTTCATGCCCATATTTCAACATGAACCTTATGAGTTGATCATTCTTGAAATGAGTAGTATCATTGAATTTCTTGAGTTCTGAGTTGTTGAGTTCCGAGTATCAAGTTCTTTGTATGGTTATTGAAAACCTTGAAATGAGTAGTTCACATCAATCATTCGGCATGAACCCTATTTTGAGAAGTCTTTTACAAATTTTCCTAAACTTGTTTTAAGACTTGAGCACTTGAGTTGGGAAAGAGTAGAGTCCAGTTCATTTTCCTTAAAATGATATATGGAAACTAAGTATTCCCAAGAGTAAATGTTTTCACATTTAAAAGAGGAGGAAACTGAGATTTCCAAAAGAGTTTTGAGCAGTTGAGTAACATCTCTCTTTAGAGAAATATTTTGAGTAATAATCTCAAACCATAGAAAGAGTTATGTTTATAAACATATGAGCTGAGTATATTTTGGGAGTAGTAATGAGTACCGATATGGGGGAGAGTTCATACAACTCACAGCCCCATAAACCATGTAGCCGACGTGGGTAGAAAGGGTCATACTTTTTAGATGATTCCTTAGTGCTTTTTAGCATAGACTAGTGGATCCACTTAGTTGAGAGGTCTTATACCTTGGCAAAGTATAGGACAGTTCTGGCAGCGTGGGTGAGACACTGTATCATCACATATCTCATAGTGATGGTTGTCGATTAGAGAAACTCCCACAGTGTTATATTGTATTTTTATATACACACTAAGTATTATTGTATTTTTCAATATATTGATTTGCTATCTACAGTTTTACAACTTTGCATCTATATTGCATCTTTTACTATTGTTTTAACCTTGAGTATCATGAGTTGAGTATTTCGAATTGAGTATCTTGAGTTGAGTATCTTGAGTTGACCTGTGCTTCATTTTGTCATCGAGTACATTATTGTTAAGTTTCACTGAGTTGAGAACCTTATTACTGAGTAGAGTATCTTATCCTTGAGTACTTCAGAGTTGAGTAAGTTTGAGTAGTTTTGAGTATTCCTTGAGTGAGTAAGTTTGAAAAGAGGTAAGTATGTTTCCTTTTTATCAAGTTCAAGCTTATGTTTATGCTTTAGAATTCCCCTTACATGCACGTTCATTCCACGTACTGAGCCATTTGGCCTGCGTCGTTTCATGATGCAGATACAGATATTCAGGGTCATCAACATGAGCTTTGTTGATACCACATGGAGTTTGAGTTAGCTATGGTTAGTCTCCTTGCTTCCGGAGGGTTCAACTTTTACTTTCAGTTATATCAGTTGTTAGGAGGTTGTGGGTATTGTCCCGACTTTCATCTTTGTCATTAGAGGATTCATAGATAGAAAATAGAGCTTCAGAAGTCTGTTCATTTATTTTGTTAAATGTTTTAAAGACTTAAGTTGCCTATTTTATGGCGAGTTGAATATAATATGTTTATTTTGAGTTGTTCATTTGAGTTAAAGATTTGCAAAGTTGAGTTTATTGAATTTTATTCAGTTTTAAGCTTTGTATGTGAAATATCTCGCAATTTGAAACGACTAGAAAGAGTTTAAAATCTGAAAATACTCATTTTTTGAAAGGATAAGAAAATCTGGAAAATTTGTCTAAGTTAGAAAAGTGAATTTTGGCAATTTTCAAACAACCATAACTCCTAGATCAGGATGAGTTAGGAGTAGTTCTTGATATGTTAGAAATCCCTTGGGAAGATCTTTCCAACGCCGCCGCGTTTGCACGATTTTGATATCGTATGAGTGAGTTATTCCTTTCGGAAGTTGGATTGTTGGATTGAGGAAAGTCCAAATCCGGATTTAAGAAAGGGCAAACTAGTCTTTTCTCTAATTAATTTCCTAATTCATTTTTAGGGGTTTATTGGGGTAAAAACAGAACTTAATTCAGTTTTGGAAAATTAGAATACGCTTAGGGCTTGGAGAAGAGAGAAAGGAAGAAAGAACGGGACTAGTGGATCCACTAAGTTAAGCGTTCTATATGACAGCAAAGTATAGGACAGTTCTGGCAGCGTGGGCAAGACGTTGTATCACCACTTAGGCTCATAATGGTGGTTGTCGGTTAGAGAATCTCCCACATAAACTATATTACTTTATTATATGAGTAAAGTTGGGTTGGTTATTGCATTTCTTTAACGAACTAAGTTGCTTTTACTGTTTACAAAACTTATCATATATTGCATGTGTTACATTGCTTTAGTTTGAGTTAAGTATTCATGAGTTGAGAAGAGCCAAGGTAAGTGTTTCTTTCAGAATCTTTTCAAGCCTTGTACTGTTTAGCATTCCAACTCGCATACTCGTACATTCAATGTACTGATGCCAATTGGCTTGCATCGTCTTATGATGCAGAGGCAGGTAACCAGGATCAGCATCCAGCGCCTCGTTGATCCAGCTTGAGAATTCAGAGTCTGTTGGTGATCCTCCTTGCATTCCGGAGGACTCTTTTATTCGCTTTCTAGTTTAGTTCATTAGGATGTGGTGGGGTTTGTCCCAACATCCATCTCAGTTGTTTTAGAGGCTTCATAGACAGTTAGTAGATCGGTAGTCTCTACATTATTCATTCAGATGTTGTTTAAAGACTGAGTTGCCATTTTGGGCTAAACTATTATTTCTTAAGTTATGCATGAATTGTATTTTCTTATGTTTAAGTCTTCCGCTGAGTTAAGTAAGCCAGTCCAAGGGTTCGCTTGGGGCCAGCAATGGTCTTAGAGTACCAGTCCCGCCCAGGGTGTAGGATCGGGGCGTGACAAACTTGGTATTAGAGCACAGAGTTCAAGAGTCCTAGGGAGTCTATGAAGCCGTGTCTGTAGATTCCTATTTATCGGTGTGAAGCGTGCCACATCTATAATTAGGAGGCTGCAATATTTAGGAACTATCTCACTTTTTTCACATTCATTTCGTACGATATAGTTAATCTCTATAAAAGTTTCCTTCTAATCTGTGCTTGCGCGTGTTTCAGATAATTTTGCCTCCACGAAGAGCAGTTAGAGGTTGTCCTGCTAGACGCAATGTTGAGGAACAAGAGTTACCCAATGAACCTGAAGTACAACCTCAAGGAGGAGTCACCAATGCTGAGTTCCGTGAGGCTATCCGGATGTTGAACCAAGCTGTGACCAACCAGGTCGGGCAGAAAAGAGGAGCTCGACAAGAAGAGATTGACACTTCAAGGATTCGTGAGTTCTTGAGGATGAATCCTCCAAGCTTCACTGGTTCGAGCACTACTGAAGATCCAGAGAACTTCATTGAGGAACTGAAAAAGGTATTCGATGTGATGCACATTGTTGATGCTGGTAGAGTTGAGCTAGCTGCATATCAACTGAAGAATGTTGCTATGACTTGGTTTGATCAGTGGAAAGGGGGTAGAGTTGAAGATGCACCACCTGCGAGTTGGGCATGTTTTGAAGAGGCTTTCTTGGGGCATTTCTTTCCCCGAGAATCGAAAGAGGCCAAGGTACGTGAATTCCTCACACTTAAGCAGGATTCTCTAAGTGTTCATGAGTATGGGTTGAAATTCACCCAACTGTCTCGTTATGCTCCGTAAATGGTTGCGGACATGAGGAGTAGAATGAGCTTGTTTGTTGTTTGGTTGTCTCGTCTGTCGATTAAGGAAGGAAGGGCTGCAATGCTTATCGGAGACATAGGCATATCAAGGTTAATGGTTTATGTGCAGCAGGTTGAGGAAGAGAAGCTGAGGGATAGGGAAGAGTTCAGAAATAAGAAAGTGAAGACAGGGAATGAGTCTGGGCAACAGAAGAGCAGTGTGAATCATCTGTCCTTTTAGAAGCAAAAGGGACCTGCACCATCATCTGCTAGTGCACATGCACCCAAAAACAGAGGTGAGTATAATGGCCAGAATTTCCAGAACTTCAGAGCTATACGTGTACAGTCTCAGGGTAGTGTGGCACAAGGAGGTAACTGGGCTTCTGCATGTGCTAAGTGTGGTAAAAACCACCCAGGTAAGTGTCGTGACGGCCAGACAGGTTGCTTCAAGTGTGGATGAAACGACCCCAAAAATGCCCGAAAATGTGCTTCGGAAACAACTATAATTGTAATTTCCATATATCTCAAAATCCGTGCATGATTTCGGAAATTCTACTTCATATTCTTATTCAGGGGGTCAAATTGAGTGGGAAATGGGTCTAACCCGAATTTTAGAGCAACCGTATCAAAATTCGAAAATCGCAAAAAATGCGATTTTCAGGGTCAACTTTAAAGGGGCATATCTCTTAGCACACAAGGAACTGGAAAGGCCGTAACCTATTAAATTAAAGCTCTATGAGTTAGATTTCCAATGCACTTCGTTTCACCTCATTCCGAGTTAGGATGAGGGAGTTATGACCATTTTCGTAAATGTGCAGATTTGCAATTTCCAGTAAGCTTTTTTTTTAGCGGGTTGGGGACGTTTTTTATAAATGTCCCATACTTAGTCATTTTTCTTGACTCCAAAAACACTCTCTAAGCCCTCTCCAAAATTCCACCAAGATCTTCAACCAAATTCAAACATCTCAAGCTCTAATTCCGGATTCAAGACTCAATCTCAAGCTTCAATTCTCCATTCCAATCTTCATCAAGGATTCTCCAAAGTTGAGGTATGTGGGTTTGATTGT
>JAJOOS010013791.1:0-25853 GCA_029582725.1 Solanum chiquidenum
AAGGACGTGTAATGATACGCTATGAGGCTTGCTTGGGGTCCCTTTGGGTTCCCCATTCGCCGGTCACGTCTAGGCCCTAGGCTTGGGTCGTGACACTATCTAGCGGGCTCCGGGAAACAAGACCCACCCACTTGTTTAGTTCTTCGGTATATTTGTGCCACAGGTTTGCTTCACCTTTACCTTACTCTTTATTGCTTATTTTTGTGTGCTTTGAGGACAATAGCACTTTATTTTGTTGAAGGTGGGGTAAACGGATTATGAGTGATAGGGTGAAGTCTGAGTAACCCAACTCATAGTCCTCGCTTGGGGTTTTCTTGCCTGTGTTCTTTTTCCCTAAGAGACTTTTTTATTTTTGTTGAACCGGCATGTGTTAGGATTGTATGTGTAGAAGCATGAGAAAGAATAAAGCATGATGGCATGAGCATGAAAAGAAAATGATACCCATCCAAAAAAATGTGATATGTGCTAAAATATGTAGGCTAGAATGAGTTAAATTTATTGGCTCTGAATGTGGCATGATAAGAACCGATGTGACCCCATGACTTAAACTAAAAACTTGAACTGGGTAATCTGATAATCTGATAATGAAACAAGGTGCCAAGAGTGTGTGAGGATAGTTGAATGTTCAGACAGTTTTGTGCCAATCTAGAACTTGCCCCGTTGGTCCTTCTAGGATAATCTAGGCTAGAAATTGGGAAGTGATCATAGGTCATTGTTCAAATTAGTCCATTTAAGCCTAAAATGATCTAACCAAATGATAGCATTGTTCCCTTTTGATCCAAATATTTCAGCCTAAAATTGACCATTTCTTTTGATTCACCTAACTCACCTTCTCTTAAAATTTGCCTTGGCCCCGGTCCCTCCGTGGACATGTGCACCTTGACTTAGGCCAAAAGCCTAAGTTGAGGGTGGCTAAGTCAAAAGTGACCTTGATCTTGGCCCTAGTCCGACATCGGACATTGTGCACCTAAATTAATGCAAAATGCATAAGTTGAGAGAAAGAGGAAACTAAATATAAAAAAGGGTATGAAAAGAGTTTAGTATTGAAAAGAGCAAAAAAGTAAAAAAAATATGTGACTTTGTGCGAAAAAGAAATGACGAAAAATAAAGTGAAAGAAAAAGAAGAAAGTGAAGAAGAAAAGATAAACAAGTGTCACAAAGTCAAAAGTCGCATCCTTGGTTGAAAAGAGAAGGGAAAGAAAAAAAGGGATGAAAAGTTGCCAAAAGTAGGCCAAGGAAGGGGTAAAAAGCCAATGTAATGTCAAGGAGGGCAGAAAGTCACTAAAAAGTACCCAAATGTACCACACTTGACCCTGAGCCTATGTTACAAGATAAGAAAGTCCTATAGTGATCCTAGCAACTAGTTTGGAGAGTCTAAGCAATGAAAATAAGGGCAATCTTATGGTATTGAGCACTAACTGTACTTGAAGTTACTTCTGAGCATGAGTGTTGAATGAATTCTTGTACTCAAAATCATATTCATTGTGTGAAAAAGGATTTTGTTTGAAGTGAGGGCACAAGTCACATTGTCGGAAATTTGGTACCTTTGTGATTGTGAAAAAAGTGTATGGTGTGTGTCTATTGGTCGATCTTTGTCATATTTTGATCCGCATGAGTTATCTTGTTGAGTCTAAGAGAAACGATTTGCACTAGAAAAGAGAGTTGGGATAGAAATCCATGTGATTGCTTGGGTTTGAATGGATGCTTCTACACAAGTGTCGTTTAGAGTGTTAGTGCGTCGCTTGAGAACAAACAACGAATTTAAGTTGAGGGTGTTGAAATACCGTGATTTTACGGTATTTTTAATACATTTCACTTAAGAGTTGTGTGTATCTAGAGGCATTTTGTATTGGTATTAATGTTTTTTATCATGTTTGCAGGAAATAAGTTTAGACGTGAAAGTAGAGAGACACAGCTGAAGAATTGCGCAGAAAAGGCCATCTACAAACATGACCTACGGACCGTATGTCCAGTCACGTTCCGTAGTTGGTAGGCGTAGATGGACAGGCAAGGCTTGAAGGAAAATCAGGGAATTCTTGACTAAGTGTGGAACCACGATTACGAATGACGGACCGTAGGTCGACCTACGGGCCCTCCTGCAGCTCAATCAAATGATTTAGAGAAGGGGGTTCCAGTACCTGATTTCAAAAGTTTAAGTATGGAGCTACGGAGGAGGTTCTACAGACCGTGGATCGAACCATGATCCGTCCTGCTGATCCATCGATTGTTACTGAGAGTTGGAGATTTTAAGTTTTGGAAAATTACCTAAGTCCCAAACCACGGAAGGGACCTACGGACCGTAGGTCAGTTCACGGTCCATAGGTCAGTGTCGTAGATCGAAACCGCGTCCAGAAACTTTATTTTCTTATTTAGTTTCCTTTTTATTTGGGACATGTTTTTCTATATATAAGTCATGTAAACCTTGTTTTTGGGGGTTAGACACTATTACTTTAGTTCTAGTTTTTGGCTTAGGAGATTAACTTGCAATTCTAGCAATTCTTGATTTCCTAAGTTCGTTTTGAAGATTTTAACTTTGAAATTCAAGTTGGGTTTTTGGATTTCTTCTACTCATTACATAAGTTCATGAATTCTTCTTCTAATAATATGAATTGTGTTCTTGCTAGCATGGGTAACTAAATCCACAACTAGGGTTGTGGGAACCATGAGCGATTAACAAAGTATGAATAAAAATTAACTAATTCTTGAATAGTGTTGAAGCATGCATTGGTAATTCTTTCGTCTAGAAGTCTTTTTAACGGTGTGCAACGTTAGAACTCGCCTTGTTGCTACTTGCCGGACCAAGGAGGTAGTTAATAAGAAAAGAAATATCAACATAGATTTAGTGTGATACTATCTAATAGTCTAATGTCAATTGGTGCGAGGGTGAAAATTAAGCTATACATTGATGTGATGTCTAATATGAGGTAAAGGTAAGAATTAGTAAATTATACACGCGTAGCCGGACCAAGGTGAAATTCTCTATTTGCCAGACCAAGGATTTAGAGATACATAACTTATCACTTTGCATGTGATACACTAGGATAGATTACTATTGTTAGGATTACCGCGTTATGAGTTTATGGGGAACACATACACCCTAGTTACTTTCTCTCATTGATAACAATCAAAGTTCGAATCTTGATTACTTGTTCTCTAAACTACCATCAGTTATTTGTTACACAAAGAAAACCCCTTTTACTTACTTGTCTCAGAAATACGTTGACTAAACGAATATAATCGTAAGTTAAGTTTAAGTCTACACCATATTCCTCGTGGGATCGACTCTAACCTACTAGTTGGGTTTTTTATTTGACAACGATCGTTTATACATTTTTAGGGAGGTGTAATTTGAGCGTATCAAATTCCCAGCAAAAATAAAATCTCTGGACCACTCCGCAATGCGGCTCAAATACGGAGCCCCTTTTCCATGTAAATTTCAAGAAAAGCACCAAAATTAGAAAAATGATAGGTTGCCTCCAATCCAATGCCTTAGTTTTGGTCGTGGCTCGACTCATCTTTTTTATTTTTCTCTTCTTTTTTTATATCTTAACTATTACAATCAAGAATGAAAATTAACTAAGTCCTAAAAATTGAAATAAAGAAAAAGCACAAAACAACTATCTAATGCTCAGGATCACGGATTACCTCCCGTGCAACACCTGGTTTAACGTCATAGCTCCGCCTTACTCATGAATAACTCATCATTCAACTTGAGTTTTTCTTGCTCGTGATCCACATCATTCCCGAAGTAGTGTTTAACTCGATGTCCATTCACTAGAAACGTAGAGCTCTTGTCTTTGTTCTATAGCTCCACAGCCCCATGTTGCGTCATTCGCACCACTTCAAATGGTCCTCTCCACTTCTTTGTTCTATGCCACTTCTTTGTCTTCTCTTTATACAACTTGGCATTTTCATAGGCGTGGAGCTGGAATTCCTCAAGCCCGTGAAATTGGCCTATTCTCCTCTTACTGCCAAATCAAGATCAAAATTTCATTTCTTTATTGTCCATTAAGTTGGGTGCACACATTCCACTGGAAGATGTCATGCTTTGTCAAACACCTGCGATAGGGAGAACTTCATATTTGTATCTTATACATCGTTCTGTACGCCACAATGACTCATCTAGCTTCTCAACCCAATCTTTTCAATGTGCATTCATGGTCTTTTGCAAGATATTCTTAACCTCTATATTTGACAGCTTTACATGGGCGCTAGTCTAAGGATGATAGGTTGTAGCTACATTTTGTCGCACTCCATACTTGCTAATGATTTATAAAGTTCTTACCACCATATTTGATTATAGCTCTTGGAGTTCCAAACCTAGTGAATGTATGCTTCTTAATGAACTTGACCACAACCTTTGCATCATTAGTGGGTAAAGCGACAACATCGACCCACTTAGCCATATAGCCAACTGCCACTAGAATTTACGGATTTCCATTAGAAGTAGGGAAAAGACCATGAAGTTTATCCCCCATACATAAAATATCTCAACCTCAACAATATTTCTCAATGGAAACTCATGTCGTATTGAAATGGTTCCCATTCTCTGACACTGATCACAACCCTTCACAAAAATTACAGCATCTTTGAACAAAGTCGGCCAAAAGAAACTCGACTGCAAAACCATATGCATTGTACGCTCCCCTCCATGGTGGACTCCATATGGTTAAGAATGACAACTCTCATCCCATATGTAGAACCTATCATTATGGCTCAAATTTTTCTTTTTTTGCGTAGATGCACCAGGTGGGAACAATCCACTTACCAAAAGGTTAACAATCTCTGCATACCAAGGCACTTGAGCAATGTCCAAAGTTGTGGAAATTTCTCAATTACCTCCACCTTGGCTCTATCAACTTCACACCCACTCTTAGAAACATTATGACCCAGCACAATGCCTTCTCGAACTAGAAAATGACACTTCTCCCAATTCAGCACAAGATTTGTTTCATCACATCGAGCAAGGACCCTGTCAAGATTTCACAAACATAGATTAAAAGACTCACCGAATAGCGAGAAATCATGCATGAACACTTCAACAAAATCATCCACCATATTGTGAAAGATTTCTATCGTACATCTCTGAAATGTGGATGCTGCATTACAAAGTCCAAAATACATACACTTAAAAGCACATGTGACATATGAACAAGTGAAGGTAGTCTTTTCTTGGTCCTCCAGTGCAATCACAATTTGGTTGTAGCCTGAGTAGCCATCCAAAAAACAATAATATTCCTTCCCTTCTAACCTATCCAACATCATATCAATGAAGGGAACTAGGTTGTGATCTCTTTTGGTGGCCTCGTTCAGCTTAAGATAATCCATGCAAACTCACCATTTAGTGACTGTCCTTCTGGGGATCAATTCATTCTTGTCATTTGTTACCATAGTCATGTCACCTTTATTAGGCACACATTATACTAGGCTTACCCACTTGCTATATGATATTGGGTATACCATCCCTACATCTAACCACTTTATTACCTCTTTACGCACTACATCTTTCATAACAAGATTCAACTGACGTTGGTGTTGTACACTCGGCCTATGGCTTTCTTTCATATATTTTATGTATGAAATCTGTGGTGTTGATCCCGTGTATGTCGGACAAAGGCCAACCAATGGCTCCTTTCCTTCTTTTTAGAATTGTTAAAAACGTTTCAACTTGTAATTAAGAGAAATCTGCAGAAAGAATCACATGTAAGGTTTTATCATCTCTAAAAATGTGATGGAAGTGCTTTAATTAGCTCTAGCTTGGGTGCTTCTTCAGTTAATGGCTTGGGTGGAGGACCCAACACCCTATTCAAAGGTTCCCAGTTGTCTTTTGATATTCCCACACTAGAAAAATACAAAAATAGTACTAATCCATATGCCTCAGAATCACCATAGATTCCATGGTCCAGCAACACTCGCTCTAATGGATTTCTTGATGCAATGTAATGGGCTTCTGAAACAAGATTTATCACTATTGCAGCCAACAACTCTTTATACACAGCCGACAATTTCAGTGCTCGGTACATGTCAAAGACCACAACTTTATCGTGAGCCCTCATGGTTAACTGACCTGTAGTTACATCTATCATGGCTCACATGTGGCCAAAAAGAGTCTCCCAAGAATGAATATTACCTCAGGGTCAGGCTCAAAATTTAACACAATGAAATCAACTGCAATTATCAATGATCCCACTTGGAAAAAAACATCTTCCACAACACATTCCGGCCTAACTACTGATTGATCTGCCAACTATAAGATAATGGTAGTGGGATTAGGGATACCCGACCCCAATTTCTTGTACAAAGATGTTGGGAGAAGATTAATGTTTTCACCTAGATCACACAACCCTCGAGCATGAATGGTTTGCCCTATAGTGATCTCACCGTAGAACTTTTCGGATCCTTTAGCTTAGTAAGAAGCCTATTTTGAATCCAAGAACAGAACTCTTCAGTAAGGGCCACAGTTTCATATTATTTTATCCTCCTCTTGTTCTCTACAATCTCCTACACATAATTTTGATACCTCGGTATTCCCTACAAGAAAATCAACAAGAGGTAGATTAATGTAAGCTTGTTTGAGAAGAGAAAGAAACTTACCAAAGCATTCATCCTCGCTCTGCTTTTTGAACTTTAGAGGAAATAGTGGAGGTGGTTTCACTTTGGGTTGTACTATTTCCTCAAGTATACCTTGTCCACTTTCAGTACTCTTCTTTTCTCCTTTCACTGTTTCATTGTTTCTCTTTTTCGGAGCCAACTCCTCCAACTGCATCCCACTACGGGTACCCACAACATTAAACTACCTCGGGTTAGGATCTGTATTACTTGGTAAACCCCCTTAGGGTGTGAGTTTTGGGAACTAGAAAATTGCCTGCATGTTTTTCTAAATTTTGTGTCTCCAATTGATTGTTTCTCAAATCAAGAGCTATCTTATCCATATTTGCACTCACTTTAGCCTGCTCATCCATGATCTTCTTCAACATCTCCTCAGTACTCATGTTTCCTTGCTAGCTATTTTGATTAACTTTTTGGCCCTGATGTTGATAATATTTCCCATTACCTACGGCCAATATTGATTTTGGCCTTGTGCCTAATTTAGGTTTCTTCCGTATGAAAGATCTGGATGGTTCAGCCAACTAGGATTATAAGTGTTTCTGTAGTTTTGGTGTTACCCTCCCTGTTATGCATTACCTACGAAATTCATGGCATCTCGGTTTGCTCCACAATAATCAGTAGTATGTTCACCACTTCCACTTATCTCACAACATGTTTGTGGCTATTGTACCACATTTACTTGGGCAAGTTGTTGTACCAATGACATATTGCTGAAATGAGTGTTCATCATGTTATGCATCGCAACAATTTATGCAATTAAAGCTGTAACTGCATCTACTTCTAACATCCCAGCATTCTTCTGCACCACAGGTCTTGCGCCTCCTCCATTCCACTAAAAAATTCCCTGTAAGATTCTATTCAGCTAAGAGACCAATTCAACTTAAGTCCTCTCCCAAGCTTGTCCTCCTGCAACTGAATCAAGCAAAATATTTTTGTTGGTTCCAAACCCTCAATGAAGTTATGGAACAAGACTTCATTTGCTTGATGAGGGTGTGGACACCTCAGTAGTAATGATTTGAATCTATCTCATGCCTGGTATAAATATTCCTCTCCTTTCTGCTCTAAACTCAGTATATCGCTCCTAAGCTTGGTTGTTTTACCATATGGAAAGAACCGTATAAACGTTCAAGCTAGATCATCCCATGAAGTAATAGAGTTCGATGGCTCAAATTTCAACCATCTTCTTGCTTTCCCTAATAGAGAAAAAGTTAACAAGGTGAGTGTCACATAATCAGGGGATACTCTCGTTGGAGTGTACGTGTTACTAATTTCGAGGAAGTTCTGAATGTGCACTTCTGGGTCCTCATGAGGTAAACCAATAAACTATCTATTAGTGTCCAATAGTTGCACCATATTCTTTTTCGACTCATACCACCAGCAGGTTGTTTCTCAATACCTGAAGTGGCATTAGTTGTGCATTGGATTATTATGTCACAGACTGTCATATATGCCATTGCTGCATGTTTTGTTGGTTCTGTTCGTTCGATTTCAACCAGAGGGACATGATACGGAAAAAGTGCTTGCCTTCTCTGATAGTGAAAGACTCGTTCCAATTCAATGAATGGCTCTACAAGCTCCTGATCACCTTTTAGTTTGACGTCCAAAAGCAACCTGCAATAACCAATAGCTAAGATCAAGTTTTCAGAACTTGAATAATAAACTTATAAACTAAGTAAATCAAATAAATTCTAATTCTAAAGTCCCTGGCAACGGCGCCAAAAAATTTGTGTGTCCAAACACACAGGCAAGTGTACGCGGTCATGCAAGTAACAAAATAGCCCTTTTAAAAGCCGAATGTCATACCCATAGGGACATGAGATTAGAAGGTATTCAATTTTTCCAATAACTTTAATTTAAAGCACGTGTTTCTAGAAAGGTTAATAAATGATTCTAAATTATGTGTTAATTAAAGTAAACAAAGCAAACTAATATGATTCAATTTTGAGTTGGAGTTAAGACAATGACTTGAGAAAATCCAGGGTTGCAGCCTACGTTGGATTCATGCACGCTATCTCCTTTAATGAACTTTAATTGGTTATCAAATCACTGATTTAAAGGATTAAATGTATAATCATGGTCTCCCGACCTCTAAACTTCTATCGTAATTTGTAGACTACCTACATCATTGAGTGGGAACAGGCTAAACCAATTACTGAGCATTACATTTTCATATTGTTATCAATCAAGCAAGGTTTCTAGGTATATCCATGTCCTATATACAAATTCAATTTAATTATAAAAAAGATCATGTTCCTTTTGTCCCACGTTCAATCCTCTTATTCTTCTTTTTAGTTCAATTCGAATAATACATTTATTTCAATGGTGACCAATCATGAAACACTAATTCAAGAACAAAAGAGCAAATTATGTAATAACCAACTTCAATCCATTAAATTTCATAATAAACAATCATTGTGTAACCACAACCCTAGAAGAAGGGAATCTAGCTACTCATAATATGATTCTCAATCTTCAAGTATTCAATAATATAAGAGAAATTGATAAAAGTAAAGAGTAGGAATGAACCCTAAAATTTAAGAAATAGTTCTCCAAGTCGTCATTCTCCAAAATCCAGAAAAAGAATAATTAAAATAATAAAATCTAAGTATATTCATAGTTAGGGAAAAGTCGATAGAAATCTAGGCTTAGGGCCGCGACAAAATGAGTGAAAATATGCTTCTTAATGAATTTAATCACCACCTTTGAATTATTAGTGGGAAGAGTTACAACATCAACCCACCTGGACACATAATCTACTGCCACTAGAATTTAATCGTTTCCATGAAGGGAAGGGACTCATGAAGTGAATACCCCACACATCAAATATTTATACCTCAATAATATTGATTAGTGGCATCTCATGTCTTCTAAATATAGTATCCAACCTTTGACATTGGTCACACTCTTTGACATAAGCCATAGAATCTTTGAACAAAGGGGGCAAGAAGAAGCCAGATTGTAATACCTTGTGAGTTGTGCATTCTCCTCCATGATGTCCTCCATAGGACTTGCATGACAACCCTCGAGTAATTTCTTAACCTCATTTTCTGGAATACATTTTAGCACAACTTGATCCACCCCTTGTTTAAACACGTATGGTCCATCCCAGATGTAAGATTTGGCATCAAGTTTCAGCTTGTTTCTTTGTTGAGTTGTTACGCCCGCTGGGAACACTCCACTCACCAATAGATTTAATATGATAGTGTACCATGGCACGTGTAAGATATTTAAGTCCATCAACTACTCATTCAAAAATTCTTCACGAATTTGTTCTCCTTCTTGCACATGAGATATGTATTCTAACCTCGAAAGATGATCAACTATTTGATTCTCTGTGCCTTTTCAGTCTTTGATTTCAAGTTCAAACTCTTGTAGAAGCAATATTCACCGAATGAGCCTTGGCTTAGAATCCTTCTTGTTGAATAGGTACCTAATAGTTGCATGTCTAGTAAAGACAATCACTTTGGTACCTACCAAATACAATCTGAACTTGTCGAAGGAGAACACTATAGAAAGCATCTTCTTCTCAGTCACTCACTGTGTAATTAGCTTGGGCAGAATCAAGGGTCTTGCTAGTATAATAAATCAAATAGAACGCCTTATCTCTTCTTTGTCCCAATATTGCACCCACTGCTACATCGCTTTCATCACACATGAGTTCAAATGGTAACTCCCTGTTAGAAGCAATCAAGATTAGAAATTTTATTAAGTTCTTCTTCAGTACCTTAAATGATTTCGCAAAAATTACATTGAACTCAAATTTCACCTCTTTCTCTAAGACACTGCACATAGGTCTGACAATCTTGAAAAAAATCCTTGATGAATCTCTGGTAAAAACCTGCATGTCCTAGAAAGCTTATTACTCCTTTGATATAAATCGGAGGTAGAAATTTCTCTATTACCTCAAGTTTGGTTTTATCCACTTCTAATCCATGCGTCAATACCTTGTGACTAAGAACTATGCCTTCCTTAACTAAGAATTGACATTTTTCCCAATTAAGTACCAAGTTTGTTTATGCACAATGAGCAAGTACTTTATCAAGGTTTTGAAGACATACCTCAAAAGACTTCACAAAAATAGAGAAATCATCCATAAATACCTCTACAAAGTCCTTCACTATGTCGTGAAAATAGCAAGTATACATCTCTGGAAACTAGTCGGCGCAATATACATCTAATAAGGATTAGTACTCCTGCCCTGCTAAACAGTCAATCATTTGATCAATGAAAGGGACAGGATAGTGGTCCTTCCTTGTGGCATCATTCAACTTTCGATAATCCATGCAAATTCTCTACCCAATAACAATCCTCGTGGGAATCAACTCATTATTTTCATTATTCACCATTGTCATACCTCTGCATCAAAGGATTTATCCGATGTTGATGTTGTGTGCTCAACTTGTGGTCTTCCTCCATATAAATTTTGGGCATACACTAAGCCATACTAATATCATGAATATCACACATCTTCCACCTAATATCTTTCTTCCTTCCCTTCAAAATCTTCAATGCTACATAAACTTGTGCTTCTAACAACTCTGCAGAAGTATCACTAGTAAAGTTTCATTTTCACCCATATTTGCACACCTTAGATGAGTCAAAATAGATTTAAGCTCTAACTTGGGTGCTTTTATAATTGATGGTTTAGGTGGATGTCCCAAAACTTGATCTAACGGTTCCTCTTAGACTCTATGGATTCCCACAAGTTCCACATCAAGATAAGTGGCTAGCTCTTGAGTTTTAGCATCCTCATACATGTCATGGCCTATCAGTACTCTTTCCAATGGATCTCTGGAAGCAATATAAAGTGATTCCACGGATAGGTCCACAATAGTGATAGCAGGCAACTCCTCATAGAAAACCGTCAATTTCAAATCGCGATAGACATCAAAGACTTCTACCTTGTCATGGGCTCTCGGGGTCAACGTCCCTGATGTTACATCAATAAATGCTCACCATGTTAATAAGAAAGGTCGTTCAAGATGAATGGCACTTCAGTATCAGGCTCAAAATTTAGGACCACAAAGTCCACCGGAAAAATTAATGACCCTACATGTACCAACACATCTTTCACTACCCCTTCCGACCTAACAACAAATCTATATG
Organism: Solanum chiquidenum; assembly: GCA_029582725.1. Taxonomy (NCBI): domain Eukaryota; kingdom Viridiplantae; phylum Streptophyta; class Magnoliopsida; order Solanales; family Solanaceae; genus Solanum; species Solanum chiquidenum. The sequence continues at coordinate 11,716 of JAJOOS010013791.1, forward strand.
TAAACTGTAAGATGATGGTGATTGGTTTTAGACTACGTAACCCATGTTTTTATATAAGGACGTCGGCATGAGATTTATACTTGCACCCAAATGACATAATATCCGGGCATAGACACTTTTCCCAATTGTAATTTGTATCGTAAAGCTGCTCGGATCTTTCAACTTTTTGGGTAGTCTATTATGACTTCTGGAACTGCACTCTTTAGTAAGTGTCATTGTTTCATACTCAGTCAACCTTCTTTTGTTCTCCACTATATCCTTCAGATACTTGGCGTATTTAGGAATTCCCTACAAAATATCAACCAAAGGTAGATTAATGTGAACTTATTTAAGGAGAGAGAATCTTACCGAATCACTCATCTTTGTTGCACTTCTTTAACTTTTATGGAAAAGGAGGAGGTGATTTTACTTATAGGGCAACCCTCTCAGCATTCAAATTTTGACCAACCTCTTCTTGTTTATTTTCTCTGCTTACTACTTCAGTATTTCTCATCTTTGAAGCTATTCTTCTAATTGTAACCCAATTCTCGTTCCCACAGCATTCACTTGTTTAAGGTTAGGATTCGTGTCACCTGAAAGACCCCCTTATAGACGTACAATGGTAGCATTACAAAATTGTGCAACCTACCTTTCCAAATTTTAATTTGACATTTGAGTGTTTCTCAACTCTGCTCCAAACTTATCTACCTTTGCATTATTTTTTTTCTATCTTAGCCATCAGCTGCTTGAACATCTCTTCATTAGTCATGTTTTCTTGTTGGGTGCCTTGGTTACCACTTTGACTCTAGTTTTGATACTGCTGACATCCACTTTATTTATGATATGTCATTGCCTCCATTTCTCCACAAAAAATCATTCATGACACACTCAATGATAAGGAATATGTCGATCAGCAAGGCAAAAAAGGACATGAGGTGATTTGGAATAACATGATCACTATTTTAGTAATATCTCTTTCTTTGCTCATGACAGGATTGAGCATTTCCAATTCTGAAGTTTTGCACGCACCTTATCTAGGGTAAAACTAAAGGTTCCCTTCTTACATTAATTGGCAAATCAAGGTGTTGTCTTGATTTATGAACTTCTTTTACATGCAGAATCGATGCAACAACATCCTTCACCTCTTCTGTGGTATTTTTACTGAAATATATTTCATATTTATGAAAGTTAACATATTGGCCATATGCATTTTGATAGAGCAGTAGATAGTGTTTAATAATATGAGTCTCTGATTCTATGACTTTAAGAAAATGTAAGGTGTCATCTGCAAAAAAAAAAGAGGTGAAATATATTTCAGATTTATGAAACTTAACCCATATGCATTTTGATAGAGGATTAGATATTGTTTAATTATATTAGCCTCTAATTCCACAACTTTAATAAAGTATTATGCATCATATGCAAAACAAAAATATGAGTAATTAGTGGAGACTTCAGAGTGACTTTCACTCCATTAAGAGTGTCTTGGTGTCTCGATCCAAAATCAGTGTGATGGCACATGTCGTACCCTATCAAGACAGGTCAGCCTGAACAATCCTCAACAAGGGTAAATGCGGAAGTAAGAAAGGAAATAAGAACTAACATAACATAAGTATTACGAAAATCATAATATAATCAAAACTTTCTTCAAAATCTGGTGGCACGTGTACAACTTACTAAGTAATACAACATATTCAAAGAAAACACAAGTCTGAATGTCTCTATATCTAGAATAGATTAAGAAAATAATAAAAGGGTAAGTGACATCTATCGGCATGACTAGCAGATACCTCCTGAACTTCAAAAGCAAGCCTTGAACTAAGATGTAAGAGGATGATCAAGATGATTTGGGCTCGTAACCTACAAGAGTGCATAAAGTAAGGGAGTGAGTACCAATAACTCAACAAGCATATTTAGCTGACCCATACTAAAGTGATGTTGAACACATTGTACCCTGACTCACCATCCGAACCTTCACATAAATCAGAATCAAGTGCAATGCAATGTAATGCAAATGTCATATAAAATAATGCATATTTGTTGTATTGATACACACCCGTTGTACAAGCATCACAAGACTCATGGAGGACATATATGTCCATTCATCCTCCCTCAGTGCGGGGCACGTCCTTCGAAATTATATAAAATTGCCCTTGGTGCAGGGCATGTGGTCTCAAAAAAACTCATGTACTGTTTTGATAAAAACTTTTCCTTTATGACACATATAAATGTTCAAAGTACCCATTAATCAACAAATTGGCTAACACCAACAAATCTCCATCTTTAATCAATTCTACCAAATTACTACCTTGAGCAGCACCAATATATATATTTTTTCTACATTGGTATCCCCAAAATTCCTATAGTAGTTATGTAACACTCCGAAAAAAAATTTGACCTAAGACTTGAACCATCCTTCGTAGTGAGTAAGTATTTACCAAGGAATTTAAATTTTTCTTAAGTGTTAAGGTCACTAGATGTAGCACCTTGAGTTTCAAAAAGAATTAAAGAGAATTCAGTCAAGTCATTACTTAATTCTTTTAAGTTTTGGGTGAACTTCAAATGACCATAACTTTTAGCACAGGATGAGTTAGGAGACCCATAAGATATCAAATGAAAGGTCTTGGAATCCTCTTTCCAACGCCAGTGAGTTTGCTAAGTTTTGTGCTCATAGGAGGGAGATATGCCCGTTTGAAGTCAGGCCGTCCAAATAAGGAAAGTTACCCAAAAATATGAGGGGTATTTTGGTCTTTTCCTTACCCAATCGGATTTAAACATTTTTAGTAAGGTTTTAGGAGTCTAAACTGATTAGAATCACTTTCATTGATCCCCAAACCATTTAGGATTTAGAGAGAAGATTCAAGAGGAGAAAAAGTTAAAAGTTTCAAGCGTTCTTTCAAGAAACTCAAAATTTCGCCAAGAACCTAGTTCTTTGAGGTATGTAAGCTTCCATAGTGTTGGGTTTGTTCACCCACATGCCAATAATGAGTTTCTTTTGCGAATATATCCATAAATATTGAGCAATTTAATTTCTTGATGAGTTCTTGATAAGTGTTCTTGAAGTTTCCTTATCGATTAAGTTTTGATGTAAGATTCTACTTGGGTCAACATCAAACGACCATATCTCTTAGAATATAACGAATTACGTGGCCCGTAACCTATTAAATTAAAGGTATTTGAATCTTCTTTTCAACGCCACCAATTTCGCATCAATTTAATTTATGATTAAAAAGTTATGACTATCAGTGTTGTTATGAATTAGCCGACGAGAAAATATTAAAAAGCATCATTTTTATCTTTTTACCTCCAAGAAAACCCTAAACAAATTTTTGACTAATAAAAGGCTCAAAACAATCAGATTTTAATCTCTTAATTCATCATTCTCTTCTCTCTCAAACCTTAGGGAAAAATCCTAAGGAAAAATCAAAGTAGAAGACTTCATTCAAGATTCTTTCAATCTTTTTCAAAATTCTTCTTCAAGGTAAGTCTTTCTCCAAGAATTCCATTCTTTTCAACTCAAATTCCTCCATACAATTATAAATCACTAATGAAAATCATAATTCTAGGCCATAGAGATTTCAAGAAACTAATTCAAGAATCTCAAGAAAGGTTTTCTTGATCGTTTACCTTCAAGCTAGGGTTTCAAGGCTTCTAATCAAGTTCTTCTTCAAGATTCTTCAAGAACCTTGTTCTTCCAGGTATGTAATGCTATCATAGTGTTGGACTAGTTCGTCCTCACGCCCTACATCTTCTTTCAAATCAGTAAAAGAGAAATCTAGAATTTACCCCTAGATTTGAGTATTCTTGAGATAAGTTGATTTGAGTTCTTGAGTTCATGTTTCTTTTAAAAATTCTATTCCTAATTATTGAGTTTCTATATTGTTATTGAGATCCTTGAGTTTATTTGTTCATGTCTATATTTCAACATGAACCCTATTTTGAGTTGTAAATTTTGAAAAGCTTTTTAAAGCGAACACTTGAGTTTTAAATCGAGTTTTTGAGAAAAGAGTTTCTAAAACATGATTAGTATGACAATCGAGTATAACATCTATGTTCAACCAGTATGGTATCAAGTTATGTCATCAATGTTTAAGTAGTATGGTATCTAGATATACCATCAATGTTTATGCAGTATGACTTCCCGAGTCATCAATGATCATATTTCAATATGATTTTGAAATGCTTTTAAGAAAGAGTTTTCAAGTATGAGTATAAGGGGACTATGTATTCCCAGAGGCATCAATTTTTATATTGATAAAAGAGAAACTCATATTTCTAAATGAGTTGAGTTCAAAAGTTATTTCAAGAGTAGTTACCTCTTTTAAGAGGGTAGTTTGAGCAATTATCACAAACCAGAGGAAGAGTTATGTTTTTTTTAAACATATGAGCATGAATATTTATTATGGGGAGTATAGTATTGAGCACCGATATGGGGGAGAGTTCAGACAACTCACAAGCCCCGTAAACCATGTATGCCAACATGGGTAAAGGGTCATACTTTTTAGATGATTCATTATTGCTTTTAAGCATAGCTTAGTGGATCCATTTAGTAGTAGTTTCCATACCCCGGCAAAGTATAGGACAGTTCTGGCAGCGTGGGCGAGACATTGTATCATCACATAGCTCATAGTGATGGTTGTCGGTTAGAGAATCTCCCACAGAGTTATATTGTATTTTTATATACAAATTGAGTTATTATTGTATTCTTCAATACAATTGAGTTACTATCTACTGTTTTAAAAGTTTTCCATATATTGCATATTTTATTATTGCTTTATCTTTAAGTATCTTGATATGAGTATCTTGAGTTGAGTATCATATCTTTGAGTTGAGTATCTTATTCTTTAGTTGAGTGAGTTGAGAAGAGGTAAGTATGTTTCCTTTTTATCAAGTTCAAGCCTATGTTTATGCTTTAGAATTCCCCTTACATGCTCGTACATTCCACGTACTGGTCATTTGGCCTGCATTATTTCATGATGCATATACAGGTATTCAGGATTATCAACATGCATTTCGTTGAGGTCATGTGATATTCCAGTTAGATTTGGTGAGCCTTCTTATATTCTGGAGGACTTTACCTTTACCTTTACCTTACAGTTAGTAGTTTTGAGATGTTGTGGGTCTTGTCCCGATATATTTCTGTAATAGTAGAGGCTTCATAGATAGACAGAGTTGAAGAGTTTTTTGTATTTACTTTCTTTTGAGTATTGTTCAGACTTTCTTATTCTTGGGTTACTCTTTCCCTTGTAGCCAGCCAGGATGAGGGTTCGCTTGGGGACCAGCAATGGTTCTCGAGTGTCTGCCACGTCCAGAGTGTAGGCTCGGGTCGTGACAAGTTATTCACTTTCGGAATAGACAAATAGTCTCTATCAACATTGAAGGCATACTCTCTGTTTCCCCAATATAAATAGGTCCTACCTTAATCGCAAGTATATCATCGATGTGAAACCTCAAATTTATGTACTTAGTGTCCACTATCTTAGAACAATTGAAATATGGAAAGTTTAATAAGCTAACTATATAGTAGCTAAAAATCGCCATCAATAAGCATATTAAGTTCACGAGTCAAGAAAGAGTACCTTGTGTAGTCAATTTCTTCTCCTTTCACCTCTTTTCAGAATAATGAATCAAATCCTAAAAATTATACAAAATTGTTAATATTTTAAGACAAAAATAATTATCCTAATATTTTTGGACAAATCAGTAACTAACCTTCGAACTATGATGGATTTGTGGACTAATAGTGAAAATCCTAATTTTACTCAAAAATATTCACGACACAGCTGAGGAAGATATCGCGGGGTACTTTACACATTGAAGGTTAAATCTTAATTTTTTTGTCATGGTGGAATTCGTTTCCACATGGCAATCTATAATGACATATTAGAAAGAAAAAAAAAAAAAAAAAGAGTGTACTATACACACCATTACATATTATTTGAGGTATGTTTTTAAAATTAATGATGGATAGTTTAATGTATTATTCACACTCTCAATAGTTTATATATGAAACTTAAATAAAAAATATAATTTAAATATGTTTTTAACTTTTATATCATATATTAATAATTTTTTAATTACTAATCCATATGTCCAACAATAGTTGTCCACTATTGACTTGGCACATCTCTTAAGAAACTATAAATAAAAAGGTAATTTTACTATATCACCCTTTGAATATAATAAATGCAGTGTCTTGAGAAATGTAATAGGGAAATGACTATAATTAATGATAAGGGTAAATTAGGAACTAAGTGTAAATTATCCTAAGTGTAAAATTATTCATAAATTTCATAAAGTTGATAAGTATTGTTAGACATTTATTTTTTATATAGTAGACAAGTATTATTAAACGGAAAAAATATGTAAAATAGAAATATTTTGTATCTAAAACGAGACAGATTGTAGATGAGTTGCTTATGGTCCCTACATTAAATTCATCATTTATAGGAAGCATCATGAAAAAGAGGAGTCCATTGTGGTCCCCTTTCCCTTCCATTTTGTCCATTTTGATGGCTGGCCATAAATTCCCATCTTCCAAGCCCTAATTGTTACTCTCTCGATTTCTAAAGAAGTGATGAGTTTTTTTTTCGTTTAGGCACGCATCTTTAAGAAGAATATTTACTCCCTTCTCCTGTCTTTAATTGTTTACTAGTTATTTAATAATATTTATTCAGTTTGGCGAATTAAAAGATAATTTATTTTGTTATATGTATTTTATTTTGTTATTAAATATTCTCTTTATCTCTAATTATTTGTCTATTTTTAAATTGGCACACGTATTAAGAAAACAATTATTGACATAGTGATTTTACCATTTTACCCCTATTAATTATGAAATTGATGAATTAAAAATTTAATATTTTCAAAAAGTTCTACCTTTTACAAAGTAATTAATTGAGGGTATAATAGGAAAAAAATTGTCCTTTCTTGATTTGTCAAAATTGACAAGTAATTAGGGACAACTCTAAAAGGAAAAGTGGACAAGTAAATAGGGACAGATGGAGTATTATTTAAGTACTTCCTCTGTCCCTAATTACTTGTCCATTTTTTCTTTTTTAGTTGTCCCTAATTATTTGTCCATTTTAACAAATCAAGAAGGGACAAATTCTTTTTACCTATTATACCCTCAATTAAATGACTAATTATTTTTAAGAATATAGAACTTTTCATCCACTTAATAATTAATAAGGGTAAAATGGTAAACTCAATATGTCATTAATTATTTTCTTAATAGGTATGTCAATTTAAAAGTGGACAAATAATTAGGGACAGAGGAGAATCTAAAATGAGACAGATTGTAGATGAGTTGCTTATGGTCCATGCATTAAATTCATCATTTATAGTAGGGGTGTACAAAATCGAACCGAAAACCGAACCAAATGGCAAATCGAGTCAAATCGGGAAAAAAACCCGACTAGTAATTTGGTTTGACTTGGTTTGGCATTGGGGAAAAAAACCCGACTATATTTGAGTTGGTTTGGTTTTAACTAAAAAAAAACAACCCGAAATCAAACCAACCCGACATTATATATGTAATTTTAAAATTTTATTTTATCATAAAAATATTTACTTTGATATAATTTTAAAATATTTCTTATACTATTTCATAGTTTTTATCTTTTAATATATTATTTCAAGTTTAAAACTTAGAATTCGGAATGGTTCAATAAAGATTATAGTTCATAGATGTTGATAATTATAATAAAACTTAAATCAAAATCAAATTAATATTAACGCAAAAAGAAAATCAACTCAACACTAAGAATGACAATAATATTGAATATTTGTTCTTTAGTTTTACATTGGTTTAGACAATTAAAATACATAATCTAATTTTAATTTTTCTTAAATATTCAGTAATGTAACTAATACTTATTAAACTTATTTTAGCATGATTTTAGTAGTTTTAAATTATGATCATTTTCATTATGACTTTGCAATATTTATTTTATATGATGATTTCATTATTATTTTTTATTGAATATTTTAGTGTCATTAGTATTCATCTCATATTTTGTGTTATTTTCTTAAGAAACATCTTAGATAATTGTATTTTGGTTAGACTAAAAAAAAATTTGGAGCACAAGTTAATTATATGTTTGTATGCAAACTTTATCGAAAAAATCCAAAAATCTGGAAAAAAAAATCGAGGTTTATTAGTTTGGTTTGATTTATAAATTTAAAAATTTGACACAGTAATTTGGTTTGATATTTGAAAAACCCGAACCAACCCGAGGTTGAAAAACTCAAAAAAATCCGAATTTTATTAATTTACTTTATAAATTTAATTTTTTTACACAAATGGTTTGATTTATATACCCCTAATTTATAGGAAGCATCATGAAAAAGAGGAGTCCATTGTGGTCCCCTTTCCCTCCCTTTTCGTCCATTTTAATGGCTCCCCATAAATTCCCATCTTCCAAGCCCTAATTGTTACTCTCGATTTCTAAAGAAGTGATGAGTTTTTTTTTTTCGTTTAGGCACGCATCTTTAAGAAGAATATTTACTCCCTTCTCCTGACTTTAATTGTTTACTAGTTATTTAATAGAGCAACTTTCACATATAGCAAATACAAAATTCATATTTGTATGTTATAGCAAAGTTTGCATAATTGCGCTCCATAGCAAACATATATATGTATAATTCGCTATACATATAAAAATGAAAGCTATGCCTATTTCGCTATACATATATACAAAAAAAGTAATTATATAATTCGTTGGCTCCTCTTCAGATTTGTATAATTTCGATGGCAGGCCATTTGTATAAATTGTTGTTAGTCTCTCATTTGTATAAATCGTTGACAACCTCTCAATTCAATTTTATGTGTTTGTATATCTGTATAAAATTTGAATTTGTATACATTTGAATCGAAATAAAACGTTTGTATATCAAATATAGCTCTCTCTTTCGCTTTATACAAAAATAAATTATACATTATATTTTGTATAATTTGTGTTTGTATAAAACGAAAAAGAGAGAAAAGCAAAAGAGAACTGGGCAAGGGAATATTTGTATTGTATAATTATAAGTGTATAGGACGAAGATATATGTATTTGCATGTGTATATACATTTTTCTCTTGCTTTATACAAACAGAAACGCAATTTATACATTTCTGTTGTATAAAGCGAGAGAGGGGAGCGACAGGGAGCGAGAGAGGGGAGCGAGAGAGGGGAGCGACAGGGAGCGAGCGAGAGAGGGCGAGTGGCGAGCAAGAATTTGAGGGAGAGAGGCGACTGGCAAACAGTTTTCTACGGAGCACAAATAAATCAAACAGTAGCTACTGTATTTATTTTACATTATTAGTTTGATATTATGTACAAGTATCCCTATTTAATAATATTTATTCAGTTTGGCGAATTAAAGGATAATTTATTTTTTATATGTATTTTATCTTTGTTATTAAATATTTTCTCTGTCTCTAATTACTTGTCTATTTTTGAATTGGCATACCTATTAAGAAAGAGATTAACTTGTGTCCACTGTCAGTGGAATTCTTTTTACACTATCACTTGACTTTAAGTCACACAAAAGTTAAGTTTTTAAGTTTGTTTATTTTTTATTTTATAGAATTTAAGTATTAAATATAGTTGTGTAAGGCAACTAGGTTAACAGGCATCTGACTATTACTGTTAAACTTATCTGATAGTGTAAAAAAACTTTACACAGTCAGTGCACATAAGTTAATCTCATTAAGAAAACAATTATTGACATAGTGACTTTACCATTTTATCCCTATTAATTATGAAATGGGTGAATTAAAAATTTAATATTTTCAAAAAGTTCTACCTTTTTCAAAGTAATTAATTGAGGGTATAATAAGAAAAAAAGATTTGTCCTTTCTTGATTGTCAAAATTGACAAGTAATTAGGGACAACTTGTAACGACCCATTTGGTCGTTTTGAGTACTAAAGTTTTGTATTTCGTAAAAGACTCTTCCGATAGACTTTAAAGGGGTATTTTGGACTGTTCGAAATTACAATTATGAAATTAGTGGGGTAGTTTTTATAATTAAATTAGTTGGTGGTTATAGAAGATAGCATTAAAATAAATAGTGGGTCACTTTTATCACTTTTTTTTTATAATTAGTTATATGATAATTAGGGTGATAACTGATCTGTAGAAAAGGGAGAAAATTAAAATAGAGAGGAGCCGCACGATTGTGAGAAAACCAGTTCTAGAAACGGCTTCAAGTGATTTTTCTTACCTTAATCTCTACTAGTTATATTAAACATATACATGTGCTTTATTGATTACAGAACGGTAGATGCTATTGGAATTTATTGTGTAAGTGACTTCTCCCGTATTGCAATTCAACTGGGTTCCATAGAAAATATTGTCGGCAAATCATGTATATATAGTATACTGAGTAAAGGCTAATGAATTGAGTTTGGCTGTTATGGTGGTATAATATTTAATAATTGGTTGAGTAGCAGTGAGTGAGGTCCATGGTTTAAGCATATGATAATATAGGTTCTAGTTGATTGGTTTTGTTAGTGGGATGCAAAATACTTAATTTAATTCACTGCATTCATGGATTAAAGTGCTGATTTTTATTTATTTATTATTATTAATATATTATAAAGTGAATTGGGCATATGTATAGTATTGCTGGTAGATGATGGCTGAGAGGAAAGTTAGGCCAACCATTAATGATGTAAAGAATTGGAATGTTAAAGTATAGGCGTTCAGGTAGAAGTGTTCACTGCCACTGATTTCGTAACCAGTGGCTTGAACTTTTAAACATTTAAATTATTTTACCTTATTATAAATTATAATTTGATACATTGAAATATGTAATCAACTATTAGGTTGAATTTGAGGTATTAATAGTAGGGGTGATAATTATGGTTATATAATTAAGGTTGGACAAGAAGATAAGATGGATAGTGATGTTGGGTTGGAGACAAATTTGTCTCCCATTAATGAGTTAGTTTTCAGTGAGGTTATGTTAAATAGGTGAGGAAAATTAACTTAGAAAATGGTAAGATGGGTCACACATCGTTTCTAAATAAAGATTGAATTGACATGGATATTCCTCTCTATACTCACGTGAGCACTAATGAAAAATAAGCTAAGGTTATGTTGTCTTGGGTTGAAGCTGGACCGATGGAACTGGAGGAAAATAATTGAATTTCCTTTTAAGTTTAGGATGTTAGTTCTTAAATCTAGGCTAGACTTATAGTAATATGGGATTTATAGACTCGTTTACTTATGAACCATGTATACTTGATAGATCGGAAATCATCTGAGGCATTGAAGAAGGGAAAAGCATTGGAGAAGTAGCTTGTCTGACTTCAGTTCTTCGGTGGAAGTAGGTTATGGTTTATGCTATTTGGATAGTTAGACTCTTAATAGTGACTAATATGTATTGAGTGATATTGTGAAATTCTCTATGTACTTGATTGTGTGGTTTTGTATGGTTGTGTGGTTTGTGATTGGTCTAAAATCATGAAACCGTGAAATTTATAATCTGAAACCCTCTCTATCGAAATGATGCCTTGAATAAAGAGGGCTTGATGAAATAAATTAATGATATTATTGGATCGGAGTGTCACGTTCCGACATGGTATTATTGGATCGGAGTGTCACGTTCTGACACGGTATAATTGGATCGGAGTGTCACGTTCCGACATGGTATAATTAGATCGGAGTGTCACGTTCTGACACAGTATTATTGGATCGGAGTGTCACGTTCTGACACGATAACATTAAAGGAAAAAAATATTGAATTAACTTAATGTACTCAATCTCAAAGAACCTATTCCCAAATGAGCGTGGTGTGGAGGCATGAGTCCCCATATGTGTGCTTGATATTGTGATTGATTGCGTACTTACTTTAGTATTGTTTTCACTGGTTCATGTTGTTCGTTGCTTGCCACCTGCTAAGTATCATAGTTGATTTTATACTATTATTCATTGTATATTAGTTACTATTTTGGGTTGACCGATGATACCTACTCAGTACGTGTTCCTTGTACTGACCCCTACTTGTGTTTTCTTCATTTTTCTTTTGTGGAGTGCAGCAAGTGTACCATCGACTTCGACTCGCCCTCAGCTCTACCCAGTCTCCAGCACATCAGATTTCAGGGTGAGTTATTCCTTCTAACTCATGCTGGATTCTCTCAGTCATGGCATGATGTCCTTAAATTTCGGACATGGACCATCATATTTACTTATTTTGGGGTCTCTAATACTTTTAGACTTGGTATTTTAAGAACAAATGTTCTTGATGTGATGACTTTCAAGTTTTGGGGATAACGTGTAATAGACTTTAACAGTTTATTTGATTGACTACGTTAATAAGTTTTGAGCTTCTGCATTATTGTTGTTATTCGTAGTTGAATTATTGATATATGTTGGGGTTTGGATTTCTTGGTTCGCTCACTTAGGAGGTTAAGTGTGGGTGTCACTCATGACTCGTTTTGAGTCGTGACACAACTCTAAAAGGAAAAGTGGACAAGTAAATAGGGACAGAGGGAGTATTATTTAAGTACTCCCTCTGTTCCTAATTACTTGTGCACTTTTTCTTTTTTAGTTGTCCCTCATTATTTGTCCATTTTAACAAATCAAGAAAGGACAAAAAAATTTACCTATTATACCCTCAATTAATTACTTTGAAAAAGGTAAAACTTTTTGAAAACCTGAACTTTTTAATTCATACACTTCATAATTAATATGGGTGAAATGGTAAACTCACTATGTTAATAATTATTTTCTTAATAGATGTGTCAATTTAAAAGTGAACAAGTAATTAGGGACAGAGGGAGAATATAATATATTTCTCTAAGTATTATATTTAATATATTTAAAAGATAATATAGTAATATTACTCTTATTATTTATTATTTTTTAAGATATATCAAATTATTAGTGGACAATTATTGTTAGACGGACAAAATACTTTAAAAAATCTTTTGGCCACAATCAGTGGCGGATCCAGGATTTAGAGTCTGTGGGTGCCAAATAAAAGAAAAGTCAAAGGAGTAATAATGTAATTAATTTAATTTAAGTCAATAATAATTATAAAAATAAAATAAAATAATGTGTCAGCTGTTTTTCCTTTAAAAAAACGTGCTTGGAGCCTTTTTTTCCTTAAAAAACGTCTGCAGCAAATTTCTGAAAAAAATAGGTACAAATGGGATTCGAACTTGCAACATCAGCCTTCTAAAGTTTCCCTCCTACCGTGGCACCACAAGTCAGTTTTGTTCTCTGGGTGGCACACTTTATATTTATATAAATATTATATATATACCTATGTATATATAGAGTTTCCGTCGAAATTCGGGGGTGGCGTGGCACCCCCACACCCCTTCATAGATCCGCTCCTGGCCACAATGCCCAACTATAATATTGTAGTTGTTCACATTATTACGTTATTACTTTACTACATAGTAGAAGAGTCTCAAGCAGGCATGTCTTCGTCAACATGTTTGCTTGTATGACAAGAATATTTTTGGAATTTCTTCTTTTTCCTTCCTTAAGCCTTTGTAATCTCTTGCTTTAAAGGTGTACCTTTTCTTTATTAGACCAAAAAATCAATTAACATTTACATAATGACTCATATGTCCTATAAAAAAAAGAGCAACTTACAAAAATAATTATATTTATAGGGTTAATGAATACCACTAGCTATAAGTATGTTATTTACAATAAATGACTACAATTTATATCACTTTTTTGTTGTATTTTTGTATAGTTTTTTATTTTTTTTATTTATACATTAATACATCTTTAAGTACAACAAACTAAATAAGGAATTGACTCTAAATATAACCCACTATCCTTACATTACGCCCACACAATGAGCAACTTCCCATAATTAACTTTATAACTAAAAATTACTTATTTAAAGACATATCAGGTCATATTCTTTATCAGTTTAACAAAAATTATGATACATCATACTCAATTTTCTTGTTGTCTCCATATTTCTTATCCTGGCGTTGTAAAGATATTAACAATTTTTTTTTGTTAATTCAAGTTATTGTATATAAGCAAATTGTTGAATTTGTGAATGAAGGTTAAGTATTTCGATTTTGAATAGGTGAACTATATGGCAATAGATACACTAGTTGTTAAACAAAAAATGAATACACCAATATAAAATACAATGAATACATTGTTGTTAAACACAAAAATGAATATGTTGGA
>JAJOOS010013792.1:0-27270 GCA_029582725.1 Solanum chiquidenum
TGCTCCCTTAGTCCCGATTTCCCCCTTGATTATGGTTATCGCTTATGGTCATTTTATTTGCTTCCGCGACCAAGGATGTGTTATGATAGGCTATGAGGCTTGTTTGGGGTTCCTTCGGGTTCCCCATTCGCCGGTCACGTCTAGGCCCTAGGCTTGGGTTGTGACACCCGTGAGCGTGTGAAACTCTTTTGAACACCCCTTGAGCCTTACCTTTCTTTTGAAGAAACTTGATGAACCCTAGACCTTACTTGACCCACTACCTATAATCCTCTTGATTTGTGGTTTAGTAAATAGCCAACTTAGGCCAAAAACCTACGTTGGGGGTGTGGTGAAATGGAAAAGGAGAAGTCAACAAGTGCAAGAAAAAGTCCCTCTAACCCATGGTATTGCAAAACAAAATGGAAACCCTTTAAAAAAGAATAATTTTTGGATAAAAGTGCAAAAGGAATTGGGTTTCCAAGCAATACATGGAGAGTGAATAAAAGGATCACTTAGAAGCACTAGAAGAAAAAGTGATAAGGGAAAGGAAAATGAGGCTTTGAGAACACCACATCTCATGAGGATGAAGAAGTCACTGAGCCTAAATGGTCATACCTCGTCACTCAGCCCCATTACAAGCCTTGAAAAGACCTTTTTTTATCTTGAGTAAGCTGAACCAAAAGTCGATTTGAAAATAAGGGAAAACCTATGGGTGAAAACATGCATTGTGTTCCTCTTTTGGGTGTGAGCGTTGCATCTGTTTCCTGGTCTTAAATTTATTAGCCTCTGTGTGTGAATATGGAATCATTCTTTGTGTGAGGGCATTTAGATACTTTCGTTGAGCTTGAACCCACATTAGTAGAAAGTATTGTGTGCATGATAATCGTTGGTAATGGTGTGTCAGAACTTGAATCTTTGAGTACACAATTGAATCATCGCATAAGTAGTTTGATGTCTTGTTGTGTACAGTCATGGTTGAGTCTTGTGTAGCACTATTTGAGACACTTTTTGAACAGCTGAACTTGAGTTTGCTTGAGGACAAGCCAAAGTTTAAGTTGGGGGTGTTGATGAGTCCACAAATTGGACTCATTTAGGGCTATATTTTAATAGAAATTGTGTCCTCAAATGCTTATTTTATCTCAATATCTGATGAAAACACTTAAGTTTTAGGTATTTGAAATTTGAAGGAAAGCATGGACAGTACTTCGCAAAAAGGAACGAAAAGGTTGAAAAGAATAAAAAAATGAAGGCCTGAGGATCTCTGAGTCCACTTGGCGAGTCACCGAAGGCTCTCACTTTGCCTTTCGTTCCAGTGTGCTGAGCCCTGAAGGAAACGATCAAGTTAGCGGAAAAAGGGAGCAGTCGGCGCATCGCCAAGAAGGTCCGCAAAGCAGTACTATGTCGCCCAATAACCCAGAGCGTGATGATGCCGAAGGATGGTGCAGGACGGTGATGAACTACACCAAAGGGAAAATCGCCAAGTTGATCTGCGATTCCTACTAATGTCGCCGAGTGATCCGCTGCAACATAAATTTTGGAAAACTATAAATACTCGTTGAGAGTTATAGCTTAGATCAAATTTTAGTATCACATTCTTAGTATCAGATTTTCAATATAGAACAATTAATATAATTTTAGTACTTTTTATTTTACTCTCGAGTTTGTAAGGGTTCGAAGACTTGAAGAAGAAAAGGGTCTCATCTCATTCAATTTGGAAGTGAGTCTCTTGGATTCTTCCTTCTTTGCTCAAATCAAGATTTATTTCTTCATACCCATTTTAATGCAAGCTTATTTAGGTATAAATTTCTATCTCTGGATGTGTGGCTAAAACCTCCCATTCTTGGGGTGTGATTTAGCAAATATGTTTTAGATATTATTGTTGGGTCTTACTTGCTGATAGGTTAGATGTATTTTAATGGTGATTTCACCTAGTGGTTGTGGTTTAATTTAATGGGTTTGTAGTTGCAAATACAAAGCCACCCATGTGTTTTCGTCTTGCCTGAGAGGGAGGTCACGAAACCAAGACCGCTAGACTGATGTCCTAAGGAGTGGGTCAACATGAGGTTCTTCCCGAGAGGGTGAGCCCTAGTACCATATCCTAACACTCAACTCGATAGAGTGAGTAGGGTAAGGCGTAAGTTGTCCTTCAGGCGGCAAATGGGTGTCCGAGAGGAACACATTTTAAATGGGGTAAGTTTCCCGAGAGGGAACTTATTTCCATCTAAAGCTTAGCCTAGTCACTATTATCTTGCAAATTTCCTATCAAAAGCATGTACCCAACTATTTATCTCAACTTGTATTGCGGTGACACCCCAAGAACTCTTCCCCATATTTGATTTCTTTGTTATTTTTGTTGTTTTTACTTCATAGTGACAAAACCCCCATTGTTATTTGACATCTTTGTGACCCTCTTTAATTTACAATGTTTTTAATCATTAATGTCTTTAGCTACAACTAGTTAGAACTAAATTTTATTTTTCTATTAATTCTTGGTACACGACCCCAACCATTGGTTGGGTTATTATACTATTGCATGATCGTAGACACTCGTACTAGAAGTTGTGTCATTGATTACGTGAATATTTCTAAACATTAGCGTGTCACAGATCTATTCCGCGAAGGACAATTGGGTTGCCAAAGATTGCTGAAGAAGATCTGAACACACACTGATGAGAGAAATAATAGACATAAGGCGATTCGCAGAAGTGTTCGGCGATCCCTATCTGGATCGCCTGAAGTTACAGTAGCCGAACCAAGAAAGAGTGAAAACTAAAGGCGATATAAAGAACAATCGGTGCATCGCCGACCTATCGGCGACATTCGATTAACCTCGCCGAATGGTCTATAACTGTCACACATTAGACTTGTTTAAGTTGATTTTTGGAAAGGGGAGGGAACATTCGAAATCGAGGAACAAATAAATTAGAGAGAAGATACCACCAAAGGCTCTGGAGAGGGATTTTTATTGAAATATTCTTAGAGATTTTGTAATCAAGAAGATTTTTAGTTGATTTCTTCATAAAAATTCTCATTTTATGTATTCACTTATGGGAATAAGAATGGATGTTAATTTCTCTACTTTTTATATGAGTGGCTAAAACCCTTCACTTGGGGTTTTGACTATTAAGGAAAATGAGGGGACTATATGGAGGTCTAGATCACGAAGACCCGCCCGAGCATGTGAGAAACTTCACAGTGGTTTTCATCCCTTTATCATTCAAAGGTTCGTCGCAAGAGTCAATTCGGCTGCGGTTATTCCCTTTGTCTTAAGGGGAGAAGCTAATAAGTGGTTAACCGAGTTACCAAACAATTCCATCACATCATAGAAGGAGATGGTTATAGCATTTAACACATGATTCTTCCCTCCATCAAGGATGAAGAAACTTAGAGATAAAAAATTCAAGGTTTCAAGCGACAGGATGGGGAACCACTCCATGAAACATGGGTGAGATTCAAGAAGCTCTTACTTAAATGCCCAAGTCATGTGCTTCCAAACGATTTGTTAATTCAATATTTCTACCAGAGCCTCGATTCAGTTACTAAAGGAGTGGCTGATCAGTTGTTACGAGGTGAAAGAATGTTGGAATCATTTGAGGTAGACTCATTTCTTCTAAATGACATGACTAGAATAAACCAAGCGTGGTACACCAAAGAGGATCAAGTCTCTCAATTTCATTTTATATTAACACAAGAGCAATTGGATAAAAAGAAAGAAAGGGATGAAAATATCAAGAAGATGTTGACAAAAATGGAAATTCTACAGGAACACATGAAGGGAACTTGTGGAGTGTTTAGAGTTGAGGAGGGTTCGGCCTCAATCTATTCTAAGCCTGGGGAGAATCAAGGTTAGAAGTCCAGAATAAGTGAAGAGGGTTTGTACCCACGCTATTTAAAGCAAGGCGGAAATCAAGGTTGGAACCATCATAAGGAAGTTGAGCAAAGGAGATGCCACTAAGATTTTTCCGAGCAAAATGAATACTAGAGAAGATATGATGAATATTAAGAGAACCACACCCACTCAACTGAGAAACCAAAATCATGGGGAGGTGCAAGTAGTCCCCGCGTGAATGATTTGATTTCACGCATTCTTAATAGAGTTGAAGGCTCGGATGATTTATTGAAAGGGATGAAAGTTGACTTCTCATCCTTGAAAAATAAAGTAAATTCGCACACAGATACAATCAAAGTCCTTCAAGGTCAATTAAGTTTACTTTTAATACAATTGAAACAAAATATGGTGACAGATGATGAAGATAAAGGACTGGTCATTATCACTCGGAGCGGAAAAAAGTAAAAGGTGATATGATGGTAACGAATAAGAGAACACGCGGAATGAAGGTAAAGATATAGAGGAAGAAGAGATATCCACTCCTCATGACATTACAAAGGAGCCACAAAGTGAGGAGGAAAAGCACAAGCCATGCCTAAAATCCAAGAAGCCTTTACCTAAAATATTTCCTCCATTTCCTCAATGCCTCAAGCAAAAGAATGAGGAAGAGAAGTTCAAGAAGTTTCTATCGGTATTCAAGACCTTATCAATTAATCTCCCTCTAGTTGAAGCATTATTGAAAATGCCGGGTTACACCAAATTCAAGAAGGAGTTAGTCACAAAAAAAGGAGCTTGGATTTTGAGATGATAGTAGTCTCTCACAGTTGTAGTGTAATTATGACAAAGGAGATGATCGAAAAGAAAGATAATCCTGGAGCAATCACCATCTCGTGTACTATAGGCATGCTCAAGTTTGCAAAAGCCTTATATGATCTGGGAGCAAGTGTTAATCTAATGCCTCATGATAGTTATAAACAACTTTGGCTGGGTGAACCGCAGGCTACAACTATTAGACTCTTGATGGCTGACAGATCGATCAAACATCGAATGGGAATACTTAATGACATTTTGGTTAAGGTTGACCGATTTATTTTTCTGGCCGATTTTGTCATACTCGACTGTGACATAGATGCTGAAATACCTATTATCTTGGGAAGGCCATTCTTGGTAACTGGGAGAGCGTTGGTGGAGGTTAAGAGCAGGGAGCTGAAATTTTGGGTTAATGAAGATGAAGTGACCTTTGATGTGTGCAAATTAATGAAACACTTGAGTGAGATTCATCTAATCTCAACTGATGATATGATTGACGAGGCAGTGGCTAGTGTGAGCCATTTGATGTGCAGCAAAGATCCACTTGATGTTGTGTTGGCTAACGATGAAGATTTAGAGGTTCAAGGCAAAGATGATGTGGTAGTTGCGTTTTCAAACATGGGGGATTTACAAAGACTCTAGTGAAATTGGACATCGACTTAAAAAACCAAGAGAGCCCTCCCACCAACTCATGAACCGAAGAACCACCAAATCTCAAGCGAAAGGTATTGCCCTCTCACCTCCAGTATGCTTTCTTAGGTGCAAATAGCACCTTGCCGGTGATTATTGCAGTCGATTTACTTGATTGGGAAGTAAAATTCTCCTTCAAGTACTGAGAAGGCACATAAACACCATTGGTTGGAATATCTGATATAGTGGGCATTCCTCCAGGCATATGCGCTCACAAAATTCAGTTTGATAGCGATTGTAAACCGATTGTTGAACATCAGCGAAGACTAAACCCGCCAATGCAAGAGGTGGTGAAAAAGGAAATAATAAAGTGGTTGGACGCATGAGTGATCTACCCTATTGCAGATAGCAAATATGGGTCAGTCTAGTGCAATGTGTACTGAAAAAGGGAGGAATCACGGTTGTCCTTAATAACAAGGAGGTGCTTGTATCTATGTGACAAGTGAAATGTTGGAAAGTGTGCATGGACTATTGGAAGCTAAATTCATGGACCGAAAAGGATCATTTCCCCATGCCCTTTATGGATAAAATGCTTGACCGACTATCCAGAAGAGGGTGGTATTGCTTTTTGGATGGGTATTCTGGCTGTAACCAAATCTGCATTGCTCCGAAGGATCAAGAGAAAACAACCTTTACCTGCCCTTATGGTACTTTTGCCATCAAACGAATGCCATTCGGATTTTGTAATGCCCCGGCTACGTTCCAACGTTGCATGCTATCCATCTTTGCTGACATGGTGGAAGACTCAGTGGAAGTATTTATGGATGATTTCTCAGTTGTGGGTGACACATTTGAAGAATGCTTAGATCACTTAGCACAAGTTCTCCAAAGATGCGTTTAGACCACTTTAGTCCTAAATTGGGAAAAGTGTCATTTCAGGGTTAAGGAAGTAATTGTGCTTGGTCAAAAAGTATCACAAAAGGGGCTTGAGGTGGACAAAGAAAAAGTTGAAGTAATCGATAAATTACAGCCACCTATTTTAGTAAAGGGGGTTCGAAGTTTTTTAGGACATGCCAGAATTTATAGGAGGTTCATCAAAGACTTCTCGAAGATTGCACTTCCTCTATGCAAACTGTAACACCCAGGAAATCCTATGACTTAAGTTAGAGCCTCACCTTATGAATAATGACTTAAAAATAGTTAAAATGATGTTTCTAAACTGAAATGAATGTAATTGACTTAGTTTGGAAGAGTAAAAGTCTAAACGTCAAGAAACGACCAAGACGTCCGGAAACTAGAGAAGAATGTGTCCTAGCATTTCCTTAGGTTTTGGGCAGGTTTGAGAGTGTCGTATGATATTTTAATCTTGTAAAAAGGTTTAAATTAGGTAAATATATGTTTATAGGGTCAAAACGTTGGAATACAACACCCCGGGGCCACCTTAAAGGACCCCGAGGAGAACCACAACCTTGGCCAAGCAAGCTGCCTTGGAAGCTTGCAGATTGCACCTAGAGGGAACAAGGAGGTGTCGCGGACTAGCTCCCCCAAGGACTAAAAGTTTAATTCACGACACGGTCGTGTCGTGCACTCTACTGTCTCAAAATTTAATTCCAAATATCTTCAGGGAACAGCTCCGCGTCGCGGACTTGTTCAACGACGAAAATTCAGAAATTCTGATATCAACTTTTATTTCATTAAAGAGTCCAACTAAGTGAGGGGTATTTTACGTAATTTAGGGGACGTGTATATAATGATTTCTAAGTCAATTTGCCTAACTTTTATCAATCAAACACAAAACCCCAAATATCTAAACGTAAAGTTCCTCCTTCTCTCTACTCTCTCTCTCTCTTCCCAAGAACTACATTAAAGAAGATTGGATTCCTCCAAGGTTTCAACTCGGATTTTCGTGGTTAATTATTCAATAAGGTATGGTTTCTTATCACTCTTGGGATTCCTTTCCCCAAGAGGCCCTTTCAAGATGAATTTCAAAATCTCCAAATTCTAGGTTTCAATCCAAAAATGTGGGTCTTCTCTCTAAAGTGAAATTGATGTTATAAACTGACTTTTATTGGTGTTATATGAACAATTATAGATGAATTTATGTTGTATTGGTTGTTTCTTGAAGAATTCCCCATGAGACCCATGTTTCTCCTTCTCCTCCTAATTCTAACCCTAGTTTGTGTTGGATATTGATTGAAGGCTATGAATTAAATGTGATGTTATGAAATTCATGTTTTTATGATGATTCTACCCTAGGTTAAGTATAATTTCTATGAAATTAGAGTTGAGTCTTTGAATGAAGCCTTGAAGACTATGAAGGGAATATGTCAATTGTTTATATTGATGTTGATTATGTTATTACTTCATGAATTACCTTGTATTATGTATTGGTTATGAATTGTTGGGTAATTGAGGTATGAATGTCCCATGAAGGACAAGAAGGTATGAAGGTTAGTTCTTCTTTGAACTCAAGTATGAAAGGTGAATTACTTAGATTGTAATGATGTTATACCTAATGTGTTGTTGTGGTGTTGATGACCTAGTTTCCTCATCCTTAACCCTCTACAGTTGAAATTAGCTATGAAGTATGTAGTATGTTATGGTATGATTTATATATGATTGAAAGGTAGTTGTCATGATTATAGTGTAATGTAAAGTGAAAGATTTACTCACTTGCTAAGTGTTTTTAAAGTGAAAGGATTGTTACTCACTTATGAACACATATGAGCTATTATGGTAAGATGTTTACATAAGTGTCTAGTAAAGGCTAACGTGAACTTATGTGATGACTAAAGATGATTACAAAAGGGAATTAGATGCTTAGCACCGAAAGGGCATGTAAATGAGATGGGGGTCTCACGTTTAGTAAGTCCGGCTTCCCACATGGGTTTCCTCACATTTAGCAAGTCCTTATTACCCACGGTATGTGTTGTCTCATGAGATCAAAACCCCCACATTTAGTAAGTTAGGGTTTCTAGAAGCAATCTCCTTGACCCTTAACTATGTGCCCACATAGGACTTTAGCTTAGTGGATCCACCTAGATAGCTATGTATGAATGGTTACACCTTAGGCAAGTGTTGACCCTCTCCTTTTGGTGTGGGAGTAGAACATCGGATTCCATGTAGCTCTCATGGTCTATGTCGGTTATTGCAATATTTCCCTAATGTAGAAGTAAATGAAGGTATGAAAGGTGTGAACTCTTACTACGGCTTTCTTAAGGGTTTCTACATAGTGTAAGGGAGGGTATGGGACTTCTCTTGCACATTGCACTTGTGGGATCCTAAGAGATACTTGTAGTAGTGTTCTCTTATTATTATGATGATTATGATTTATGTATGTTAAAGCTATGCTATGCATGATCATTATGAGAATGGTAAGTTATGATGAAATATGATCTTATGAATGTATGCATGAAGAATGTTGCCGAATGTGATACTTGGCTTTGAATAGGGTTATGGGGGTTCTATTCCTTGCATTGCACTACTATTGCTTGTGTTGTCTACATGTTGGGATGATACTGTGTTGGTTTGGACTATGATGCTTACTTTGTGTGCATATTGGATTTACTTGGTAAAAAACATGTTTTCAATAAAATGTCCTTTTATGCATGTTTCAATGGTTTTTATGCATAGTAGCCATACTTAGTACGTGTGTTTTACTAACCCATATTTTCTCCCTTCTTCCCAACGTTTAGGTTCGGGCCGTTCAGGATTGAAGCTTACTTCTCAAGACACTTGGAGTTGCTTCCCCAAGTTGCTGAGTCCTCAAGTCCGAGGACAAGACAATATGATCTAGCTTCTATGTTTAGTTCTTTGCTTATGTTGAAAGAGATTGTTGTACTTTACTATTTCAAGACTTCTTATTGATGTAAGGGCTAAGTCTCATTTTCGATACTTCTATGTCTAGATGGTACATTGTGACGAAGTTAGATTCTATTTTTCACATATGAAGTGAACTTGAACTTCCAAAGTAAAAGTTTTAAATTTTCCATGATTTTATTCGATGATACATGCTATGATGAATTCTAAGGGCTTGTATAAGAACTCTTCAAGGTCGAATACGCCGGTAACGACTATGGGGTGCTCTAGGGTCGTTACAAACTTGGTAATAGAAACTAAGATTGAGAATAATGTAGGATTCATGTCACAAGATACCACGTCGAGTAGAGTCTTGTTCATGGGTGTGAAGCACGCCACACTTATGAATGAGCGGCTACGAGATGCTTAGGAACATTCACTCTTTTGGTATTCCATAGTCGTGCCTAAGAGTCTTAACTCTATTTAGTCCTTTTCTTCTAATCCTTCTCTTGTGCTTGTAGGCAATGAATACAACAGGGAACAATGCAAAGAGGGCCGGTGAGGAGAATGTGAATGAGGCGGTTCCCCTTCAAGCTCCTCAAAACCCTCAAGTTCCTAGTGAAGAAGGGGCTATGTCTAATATTGAGATAAGGTCGGCTATTCATAATTTGACTCAAGTGTTGGCCACTCAAGTTGCTAGGTATGCTAGGGTGCAAGTGAACCCCAATGCTAGCACTACCGCTTCTAGGATAAGGGATTTCACAAGGATGAATCCCCCTACTTTCTTTGGCTCCAAAGTGGAAGAAGATCCACAAGGGTTCATGGATGAAGTGTGTAAGGTTCTAGAAGCTATGGGTGTGTCTTCTCAAGAAAAGGCGGAGTTAGCCGCCTATCAACCCAAAGATGTGGCACAAGTATGGCATGAACAACGGAAGGAGGGGAGACCTATTAGAGAGGGTCCGATAAGTTGGGCTACATTCAAGACGACTTTTCTTGATAGGT
Source organism: Solanum chiquidenum (assembly GCA_029582725.1). Classification (NCBI taxonomy): domain Eukaryota; kingdom Viridiplantae; phylum Streptophyta; class Magnoliopsida; order Solanales; family Solanaceae; genus Solanum; species Solanum chiquidenum. The sequence goes on from JAJOOS010013792.1 coordinate 10,049, forward strand.
TTTTCCCCTTGGAACTAAGGGAGAGGAAAATGCAAGAATTCATCAACCTCCGTCAAGGGGTTATGAGTGTAAATGAGTATGGCCTCAAGTTCACTCAGTTTTCCAAGCATGCCTCTACTTTGGTTTCAAACTCTAGAGCTACAATGAATAAATTTGTTATGGGGGTATACGATCCTGTGGTGAATGAATGTAGGTCGGCTATGCAAATCCCAAGCATGAACATTTCTCGTCTTATGGTTCAGGCCGAACAAATTGAGGAGCAAAAGCTTAAGCAAGTTGGTAGAGTATTGAAGAGGTCAAGGGCCGATGATGGAAATTCTTCTAAGGTTAGGTTTGAAGTCCAAGATAAGCCAAAGTTCAAAAAGAGGTTTTACAACCAAGGTCCTCCTAACACTCCAAGGGTCAAAAAAGGTAAGGTGTGTACCCCCAAGCCTCAATAAGCAAGAGGTGGTGGTTCTTATGTTGAGAAGCCTATTTGTGCAAAGTGTGGTCGAAAACATGAAGGCAAGTGACTAGTTGGCACGGGTAATTGCTATGGTTGTGGTAAGAGCGGCCACATGAGGAGGGACTGCCCTATGCTAAAGGCTCAAGGAAGGGAAAATGCTCAATAACAAACAAGTGGCCCAAATCCCGATGTTCCTAAGAAGAATCGCTTCTATGCTCTCCAATCCCGAGGTGATCAAGAGAGCTCTCCGGATGTTGTGAACGGTATGCTACAAGTATTTTCAAATAATGTTTATGCATTGTTGGATCCCGGTGCCACTTTGTCTTTTGTAACCCCTTTAGTGGCTATGAAGTTTGATATGCTTCCTGATGTCTTAGATGAAACCTTTTCGGTTTCTACCCCGGTGGGTGATTCCATAGTTGCTAAAAGAGTGTATAGGGATTGTCCTATATCTTTTCCCAATAGAGTCATTTTGGTTCATTTGGTGGAACTTATTCTGTTAGACTTTAATGTTATATTGGGGATGGATTGACTTCATGCTTGTTTTGCGTCTATAGATTGTAGGACCCGAATTGTGAAGTTCCAATTTCCTAATGAACCCATTTTAGAATGGAAGGGAGGAAATTCCGTTCCTAGGGGAAGGATCATTTCATGTCTAAAAGTTTGTAAGTTGATTTCTAAGGGTTGTCTCTATCATATTGTGAGGGTCAAGGATCTTGAATCCGAGATTCCTCCTTTGGAGTCGGTCCCCGTAGTGAAGGAATTTCCGAAAGTCTTTCCCGATGACTTACCCGGGATCCCTCCCGAACGGGAAATAGATTTCGGCATAGATTTATTGCCAGATACACAACCCATTTCAATCCATCCTTACCGGATGGCCCCGGCGGAGTTGGAGGAATTAAAAGCTCAACCCAAAGATTTGTTGGATAAGTGTTTCATCAAACCTAGTATATCTCCTTGGGGTGCACCGGTGTTAATTTTGAAGAAGAAGGATGGATCTCTTCGTATGTGTATTGATTACCGACAATTAAATAAGATGACCATTAAGAACAAGTATCCACTCCCTAGGATTGATGACTTATTTGATCAACTTCAAGGAGCGAGTTACTTTTCAAAAATTGATTTGAGGTTGGGTTATTACCAACTTAGGGTGAGAGGTGTTGATGTTCCGAAAATATCCTTCCAAATAAGATATGGTCATTTTGAGTTCTTAGTGATGTCCTTTGGTTTTACAAATGCCCCGGCAGCTTTCATGGACCTTATGAATCGTGTGTTTAGGAATTTTCTAGACTCATTTGTTATTGTCTTTATTGATGACATCTTGATATACTCTAAAAGTGAGGATGATCACATGAATCATTTGAGGATAGTTTTTCAAGTCCTCAAAGATCACCAACTCTATGCTAAGTTTAGCAAGTGCGAGTTTTGGCTAAGATCGATTACTTTCCTTGGTCACATTATTTCTAGTGAGGGTGTAGAAGTTGATCCAAAGAAAACTGATGCAGTCAAAAGTTGGCCTAGACCTTTGAGTCCTTCCGATATCCAAAGCTTTTTGGGTTTGGCCTGTTACTATCGGAGGTTTTGTTGAGGGATTTTCATCTATTGCATCTCCATTAACGGTCTTAACTCATAATAAGTCCAAGTTCGAATGGTCGGAATCTTGTGAAAAAAACTTCCAATTGTTGAAAGATAAGCTCACCTCCGCTCCGATTCTGACCTTACCAGAGGGCACTGAAGGGTTTATAGTATATTGTGACGCTTCCCGAGTAGGTGTGGGTTGTGTCCTCATTCAGAATGGTAAGGTTATAGCTTATGCCTCGAGACAACTCAAGGTGCATGAGAAGAATTATGCAACTCATGACCTTGAGCTAGCGGACGTAGTTTTTGCCTTAAAGATTTGGAGATACTATCTTTATGGGGTACATGTGGATGTGTTTACCGACCACAAGAGTCTTCAATATGTTTTTAGCCAAAAAAAATTGAATCTCCGACAAAGGAGGTGGTTGGAACTCTTCAAAATATTATGATATGAGTGTCCTTTACCACCACGGAAAAGCAAATATGGTAGCGGATGCTTTGAGTCATGTATCTATGGGTAGTGTGTCCCATGTGGAAGAAGAGAAAAGGAAGTTAGCATGTGATGTATATAGGCTAGCCCGGTTGGGTGTCCGACTTGAAGATTCCCCAAAAGGAGGTGTTATGGTCCATCATAATTCCAAGTCATCGGTTGTTGTTGATGTGAAATCTAAGCAACATCTTGACCATATTTTGATGGAACTAAAAGGGTTGGTTCTCAACAAAGCAATAGAAACTTTCTCTCAAGGAGAAGATTGGGTGACTAGGCACCAAGGGAGGTTATGTGTGCCGGATGTGGATGGCCTAAGAGAGACAATGTTAGAGGAGGCCCATGGGTCCCAATACTCTATTCATCCGGGAGCCACCAAAATGTATCATGACTTACGTGATATTTATTGGTGCAACAGAATGAAAAGAGAGATAGCAAATTTTGTGGCTAGGTGCTCAAATTGCCAACAAGTTAAAGCCGAGAACCAAGGAACGGGAGGTCTAACTCAAGATATTGATTCCCCCACTTGGAAGTGGGAAGAAATCAGTATGGACTTCGTGGTAGGTTTGCCTCGAACCCGTAGGCAACATGACTCCATTTGGGTCATTGTGGATAGATTGACTAAATCAGCCCATTTCCTTCCCGTTAAGGTTTCTTATTCGGCGGAAGATTATGCTAAGTTGTACATTAAGGAGATTGTGAAGTTGCATGGGGCCCCGTTGTCGATTATTTTTTATAGAGGTGCCTAATTTACTTCCCATTTTTGGTGGTCTTTCCAAAGTGGGCTTGGTACTCAAGTGAAACTTAGTACCGTATTGCACCCTCAAACAGATGGTCAAGTGGAACGCACCATCCAAACCCTATAGGACATGATGAGAGCATTTGTCATTGACTTCAAATGTAATTGGGATGACCACCTACCTTAGATAGAATTTTCCTACAACAATAGCTACCACTCGAGTATTGCTATGGCACCATTTGAAGCACTTTATGGTAGGAGGTGTCGATCTCCGGTTGGGTGGTTCGAAGTGGGTGAATTTACTCTTCTTGGTCCCGAGGTAGTCTATGAGGCTACGGAGAAAGTTCGACTTATAAGGGATAGGTTGAAAACGGCTCATAGTTGGCAAAAGTCTTTTGCTGATAGTAGAAAGAGAGATCTTGAATTAGAAGTAGGTGATTGGGTCTACTTGAAGATCTCACCCATGAAAGGGGTGATGAGGTTTGGTAAGAAGGGGAAGTTTAGCCCCCGGTGTGTTGGGCCTTATGAAATCTTAAAGGGTGTCGGAAAGGTCGCTTATGAGTTGAAATTATCAATTGAATTGGCCCCGGTTCACCCGGTGTTCCATATTTCTATATTAAAGAAGTGTATAGGTGACCCGGTGTCCATTATCCCTCTAGAAGGTTTAGGGGTGAATGAGAACCTTTCTTATGTAGAGGTTCCGGTCGAAATCTTAGATCGTCAAGTTAAGAAGTTGAGGAATAAAGAGGTTGCCTCCATAAAAGTTCTATAGAGAAACCACCTAGTTGAGTGTGCAACATGGGAGGCCGAGGCCGACATGAAGTCCCGCTAACCTCATCTTTTTCCTCCTACTCCAAGCCATAGTTGAGGTTAGTAGTCTCTCTTAATTTAGTATAAATTGAAAATCATGTGTGTTGATGATTATGATATGTGCATATTTTTGTGAAAATTCATGCTTAAGTTGTATGTTGAGTTTTTGTGAATTTTGTTTCTCATGGTTGAAATTGCACCCATAGATGTTGTGTGATGTTGTCTTCATGAGAGTTGTAATGAGCATGCTTGATGTTGTCTTGTTAAAGAAATGTATTGTTAATTGCTTAGTATATATGTTGATGCTCAGTGATTATGGAGAAGGTAGTTCCTCCTATACTTATGTGAAGTAAAGAATTTTGAGCATAGTGATGTTGTGGATTAAATTCCTATATGATATGATGATATGATGTTGTTGATGTGACTGCTTGTTGTGCTGCTATATTGAGTCATCGTCTCCCTAGAAAGAAGTCCAAGTGACATTCGGGGACGAATGTACCTAAGCGGGGGATATTGTAACACCCCGGAAATCCTATGACTTAAGTTAGGGCCTCACCTTATGAATAATGACTTAAAAATAGTTAAAATGGTGTTTCTGAACCTAAATTAATGTAATTGACTTAGTTTGGAAGAGTAAAAGTCTAAACGTCAAGAAACGACCAAGACGTCCAGAACTAGAGAAGAATGTGTCCTAACGTGTCCTTAGGTTTTGGTCAGGTTTGGGAGTGTCGTATGATGGTTTAATCTTGTAAAAAGGTTTAAATTAGGTAAATATATGTTTATAGGGTCAAAACGTTCGAATACGACACCCCGGGGCCACCTTAAGGGGCCCCGAGGAGAACCCCAACCTTGGCCAAGCAAGTTTCCTTGGCAGTTTGCAGATTGCACCTAGATGGAACAAGGGTGCGTCGCGGACTAGCTCCTCCAAGGAGCAAAAGTTTAGTTCGCAACGCGGTCGTATCGCGGACTCTACTGTCCCGAAATTTAATTACAAATTTCTTCCGAGAACAGCTCCGCGTTGCGAACTTGTTCCGTGATGAAAATTCATAAATTCAGAAATCAACTTTTATTACATTAAAGAGTCCAACTAAGTGAGAGGTATTTTAGGTACTTTAGGGGACATGTATATAATGATTTTTAAGTCAATTTACCTCACTTATATCAATCAAACACAAAACCCCAAAGATCTAAACCTAAAGTTCCTCCTTCTCTCTACTCTCTCTCTTCCCAAGAACTCCATTGAAGAAGATTCGAGCTTCAAGAAGAAGACCAACTCTCCAAGGTTTCAACTCGGATTTTCGTGGTTAATTCTTCAATAAGGTATGTTTGCTTATCACTCTTGGGATTCCTTTTCCCAAGAGGCCCCTACAAGATGAATTTCAAAATCTCCAAATTCTAGGTTTCAATCCAAAAACGTACGTCTTCTTTCTAAAGTGAAATTGATGTTATAAATTGACTTTGATTGATGTTATATGTACAAATATAGGTGAATTTCTGTTTTATTGGTGGTTTCTTGAAGAATTCCCTATGAGACCCATGTTTGTCCTTCTCTTCCTAATTCTAACCCTAGTTTGTGTTGGATATTAATTAATGGCTATGAATTAAATGTGATGTTATGAAATTAATGTTTGTATGATGATTCTACCCTAGGTTAAGTATAATTTCTATAAAATTAGGGTTGAGTCTTTGAATGAAGCCTTGAAGACTATGAAGGGAATATGTCAATTGCTTATATTGATGTTGATTATGTTATTACTTCATGAATTACCTTGTATTATGTATTGGTTATGAATTTTTGGGTAATTGAGGTATAAATGTCCCATGAAGGACAAGAAGGTATGAAGGCTAGTTTTTCTTTGAACTCAAGTATGAAAGGTGAATTACTTAGATTGTAATGATGTTATACCTAATGTGTTGTTGTGGTGTTGATGACCTGGTTTCCTCATCCTTAACTCTCTACACTTGAAATTAGCTATGAAGTATGTAGTATGTTGTGGTATGATTTCTATATGATTGAAAGGTAGTTATCATGATTATAGTGAAATGTAAAGTGAAAGGTATACTCACTTGCTAAGTGTTTTTAAAGTGAAAGGATTGTTACTCACTTATGAACACATATGAGCTATTATGGTAAGATGTTTACATAAGTGTCTAGTAAAGGCTAATGTGAACTTATGTGATGACTAAAGATGATTACAAAAGGGAATTAGATGCTTAGCACTGAAAGGGCATGTAAATGAGATGGGGTTCTCACGTTTAGTAAGTCCGGCTCCCCACATGGGTTTCCTCACGTTTAGCAAGTCCGGATTACCCACGGTATGTGTTGTCTCATGAGATGGAAACCCCCACATTTAGTAAGTTAGGGTTTCTAGAAGCAATCTCCTCAGCCCTTAACTATGTGCCCACATAGGACTTTAGCTTAGTGGATCCACCTAGATAGCTATGCATGAATGGTTATACCTTAGGCAAGTGTTAACCCTCTCTTTTCAGTGTGAGAGTAGAACACCGGATTCCATGTAGCTCTCATGGTGTATGTCGGTTATTGCAATATTTCCCTAATGTAAAAGTAAATGAAGGTATGAAAGGTGTGAACTCTTACTAGGACTTTATTAAGGGTTTCTACATAGTGTAAGGGAGGGTATGGGACTTATCTTGCACATTGCACTTGTGGGATCCTAAGAGATAGTAGTAGTAGTGTTCTCTTCTGATTATGATGATTATGATGATTATGATTTATGTATGTTGAAGCTATGTTATGTATGATCATTATGAATATGGTAAGTTATGATGAAATATGATCTTATGAATGTATGCATGAAGTAGGTTGCCGAATGTGATACTTGGCTTTGAATAGGGTTATGGGGTTCTATTCCTTGCATTGCACTACTATTGCTTGTGTTGTCTACATGTTGCGATGATACTGTGTTGGTTTGGACTATGATGCTTACTTTGTGTGCATATTGGATTTACTTGGTAAAAAACATGTTTTCAATAAAATGTCCTTTTATGCATGTTTCAATGGTTTTTATGCATAGTAGCCATACTTAGTACGTGTGTTTTAGTAACCCATATTTTCTCCCTTCTTCCCAACGTTTAGGTTCGGGCCGTTCAGGATTGAAGCTTACTTCTCAAGACACTTGGAGTTGCTTCCCCAAGTTGTTGAGTCCTCAAGTCCGAGGACAAGACAATATGATCTAGCTTCTGTGTTTAGTTCTTTGCTTATGTTGAAAGAGATTGTTGTACTTTACTATTTCAAGACTTCTTATTGATGTAAGGGCTAAGTCTCATTTTCGATACTTCTATGTCTAGATGGTACATTGTGATGAAGTTAGATTCTATTTTTCACATATGAAGTGAAGTTGAACTTCCAAAGTAAAAGTTTTAAATTTTCCGTGATTTTATTTTATGATACATGCTATGATGAATGCTAAGGGCTTGTATAAAACCTCTTCAAGGTCGAATACGCCGGTAACGACTAGGGGGTGCTCTCGGGTCGTTACACAAACTTTTGGAGAAAGAGGTGATATTCCACTTTGATGATGCTTGTATGGTAGCTTTCAAATGCCTGAAAGAAAAACTGATTTCCACTCCTATCATTATTAGTACTGATTGGTCAGAATCATTTGAAGTAATTTGTGATGCAAGCGGTATGGAATTAGGCGTAGTGTTGGGACAGAAACGAAATAAACATTTTTATCCCATTTACTATGCAAGCAAAACTTTAAACAGTGCTCAACGTAACTACATAGTTACCGAACAAGAGTTGGTTGCAGTGGTTTATGTGTTTGACATGTTTCGTGCATACTTGCTAGGTACAAAAGTGATTATTCACACTGATCATGCTACATTACGTTATTAATGGCAAACAAATATGCCATACCGAGATTGATAAGGTGGGTGCTTTTATTGCAAGAATTCAACATCGAGGTCAAAGATAGAAGAGGTTGTGAAAATCAGGTGGATGATCACTTGTCAAGATAGGAAGGCAGGGAGACTGACGAGATAGAGATCAACATAAAGGATATTTTTCCCGATAAATAGGTATTCGCGGTAACCCTTAAACTACCCCCTTGGTATACTGATTTTGCAATTTATTTAGTGTGTGGAGTAGTTCCAGACGAACTGAACTTCTACCAATAAAAGCGGTTCATGTTCAATGTTAAGAAATACTTTTGGGATGAACCATATTTATTTAGAGACTGTCCTGACCATATAATTAGAAGATGTGTTCCGGAAGAAGAAGTTATTGAGATCCTGCATGCTTGTCACGCCTCGCCGGTTGGAGGTCATCACAGTGGTGTACGAACAACAGCTAAAGTTCTGCAAAGTGGGTACTACTGGCCGTCTCTATACAAAGATGCTCATGAGTTTATCAAGAAGTTCACGCAATGTAAAAAGCAAGGTGGAGTGTCCAAAAGACACCAGTTGCCTCTGATGCCAATTTTGGAAGTGGAATTATTTGATGTATGGGGAATCAATTTTATGGTTCCATTTGTGAGCTGCTTTGGCAATAAATATATCTTGGTGTCTGTGGATTATGTTTGGAAATGGGTACAAGATGTAGCTCTTCCAAATAACGAAGGGAAAAGTGTTGTTCAATTCTTGAAGTGGTACAGTTTCGAAAGGTTTGGGACTCCGCGAGCCATTATTAGCGATTGAGGATCACACTTTTGTAATAAATGGTTCTCACCTGCATTTAGTAAGTATGGGGTGAAACAAAAAGTAGCAACACTGTATCGTCCCCAAACAAGTGGCCAAGTTGAAGTGTAAAACAGGCAGATCAAAATCATTTTGGCTAAGACAGTGAATGCAAATAGGACTGATTGGACTCTAAAATGGGATGACACAATATGGGTGTATCGCACCGCATACAAAACTCCTATTGGGATGTCTCCGTATAGACTAGTTTTTGGGCAATCTTGCCATCTACCAGTTGAGTTGGAACACAAAGCATTGTGGGCATTGAAAACATTAAATCTGTATTGGATAAAGATCTCAAGGGGGAGAGTGGAGCAGTTAAATGATTTGGATGAATTCAGATTCACAACTTATGAAAGTTCAGCCCTGTACAATGAAAAGATGAAGAAATGACATAATGCTAAAATTCTTAAGAGGGAGTTTTGAGTGGGAGACTGGGTGTTACTATACAATTCCCGACTTAGACACTTTCCAGGAAAACTAAAGTCCAAATGGTCAGGACCATTTAGACTGACAAGAGTATTCACCAATGGTGCCATAAAAGTTGAGGGTCAAGAAGGACCTACATTTAAGGTGAATGGGCAACTCTTAAAATTATACTTTGGAGAATGTCAGGAGATTTCTTTGATTGAGGTGGTGTACCAGGAAGATGCTTGAGACCAATTCCACGTCGTTCCATGACGTTAAATAAGACGCTTCTTAGGAGGCAACCCAAGTGTTACTGTTTTAAATAATATGTGTTGATTTTGCAAGAGTAGGGATCCTGAGCGAGACAAAAGTCTTCTTGGTGAGTCGCCGAGCTATCTTAGCGAACACGACTTGGTTAGCCTTATGGATCTAAAAAATAAGACTAAGACTTTGGAACATTCAGTGTGGTAACTTCACCAGTCGGCGTATCGCCGATGTGTTTAGGCGACCCAACTCTCCTCGCCCTTTCTAATCAAAGCGAACAACATTCCTCAAGGATCAACCAACGATGCTTTAAGTTCATTATACAGATCGCCGAGTTGTTTGGCGATCCACTACATCTTTGCCAATCTGCCTTCTCTGGGTGTGCAATCTACTAGAACTAAGGGCGATCTGAAGAACAGTCGGCGCAGCGCCGAAGTACTCGGCTACCATTTCACTCCATCGCCATCTGGGCATTTAGTGAAGATTTCTCGTTACCGTGCTTTACTTATTGACACACTAAATTGCTTTCATTTATTAATACTTTTTATTATTCATATTTCATGTTAAATTTCGGTAATTACCCCCTCTCTACCCACATTGAGGACAATGTGAACTGTTCTTATTGGGGATGTGGAGTCTACTCATGAACTACATCGACCCTCATCCTTGTTTCAAAGCCCCGTACTTGTGTTTAAAGAGGCTTTTCTTTTGCAAATTTGAGTATTAGTTTTGATCAATACCGATAAGTTGAATAGTGCTCATAATTGAACAAGCATGAATGTGCGGCTATGATGAGGACAAATAAAGTTTCATAGACAATATGTGAACTCTTTGCATCTTGTTGTGACTAGCCAATTATCGAATCAAGTCTCTTGTGATGAGCATTGCACACTAGAGAGAGTGTGGAGTCTTGTCTGAATTTAGTGTAAAGTCCTTGCATGTTGAGCTTACCGTGAACCATGCATGATGACATCTAGAATTTTCCCCGATGGTTCGGTTGATTTAGGGATGTGAACTATTGAAATAATCTTAGGGAACTTTAAAGAGTGTGAACCAATATGACATATACCTCTTTTGTGGCCTACCCTGTGAGTGTGTGAACCTTTTTTGAACACCTTTTGAGCCTTAACCTTTTCTTGGAAAAAGCTTGATAAAAACATGACCTTTCTTGACCCATTACCCATAATCCTCATGATTTGTGGTTTGTTTGAATAGCCAACTGACACCAAAAGCTTAAGTTGGGGGTGTGATAAAAGAGAAGAAACATCAAGGAGTGCAAAAAAGTACCTTCTAGCCATGGTATTGATAAAAAGAAAAATGGAACCCCTTCATAAAAATGAAGAGAAAATGGGATTTGCAAAGATCCACGGAAAGTGAATAATGGGATGACCTGTGAGCACAAATGAAAATGATGAAGAAAAGAAAATGAAAGTGTTGTTCACACCACATTTCATGAGGAATATAACCATTGAGCCTAAATAACGATACCTTTGCACTCAGACCCATTACAAGCCTTGAAAAGACCTTTGTGATCTTGAGTATGCTGAAGCAAGTATCGAATGGTAAATACGGGCAAACCCATGGGTAAAATAATGCATTGTGTTCATCTTTGTGAGTGTGAGAATTGCATTTGATTTTGAAGTTTTAAATTGTGAACCATTGTGTGAATATGGAATCATTCTTTGTATGAGGGCATTTGAACACTTTAGTTGAGCTTCAACTTGCATTTGAAGCAGCTATTGTGAGCTTGGAATTCTTTGATATTGGTGAGCCACAACTTGAAACTTTGAGTGCACATTTGTTCCTTGCATAAGTAAGTTGAATCTATTTGGGTGCATTCATGATTGAGTCTCGTGTAGCACTTTTTGAGACACCCTTTTTGAACTGCCGAATTTGAGTTTTACTTGCGTAATCAAGACAGAACTTCCAATTTGAGTGTCTACAATCATACAATAATAATATAACCAAACCAAATGGGTTGGGGTGGTGTCCCAAGGGAGCTGTTTCTGATAATTAAGAGTAAAGCGCGAATATGCTAGAGTTAACCATAGCTAAAAACATTACCGAGTAAAAACATGATAAATCAAGGGGTTGACACAAATGTCAATTATCAAGGGGGGTTTGTATTCAATTAATGAACAAAAACAGTGAAAATATATAGATGTGAATATAGGGAGACATGATTCTTGGGAGGTGATAGGAATATGGGATAAACTACACAATCGTGTAAATGCTATTGATAGTCAATTGCTGAACATCTGTCACTAGGCTTGACATTAGTGGGGGTAAATTTTCTCTCGAGCAACTTACCCCGAACCAACTTGGTTTTTCTCGAACAACGAGTTGCTGCTTTTAAGCACAACCTCCACCTTAGACCATTCACTGTCTCAAGCTGAATGTGTGGTAAAAGGCCTAGGATTCACTCTCTCGAGCTGAACCCATGACGACCCATTAACCATTGGCTATCAATTTAGTAGTCTTAGTTTAAAAAGCTCTATCTCGAGAAAGTCAAAAACACTAAGATGAAATCGTATTTGCAACTACAATCCCATTAAGTTCAAACATAACTACTAAACGAAATCACATTTAAACAGCAAATAGACTAACAATAAAAAATACCCAACAGGAAATTTAACCCATATTCACAAAATCACACCCCAAGAATTGGGGTTGTAGCTAGACATAGAAAAAAGGAACAAAATGATACCAAATCGAAGTAACATTAACTCGGTATGATTTATATTCACTTTAAACGAGTTTAGGATGAAGAATCTTCAACACCCACTTCCAATATCTTGAAATTGAAAGTCTTCAAATCTTCAAAGGCTAAGCAAAAATGTTCTCTACTTGAAAACTTAGAAAAATAAAATGGTGTATCTGAAATTGCATAGTACGATAAATTTTTTAACTAATATTTATAGTTGTAATGAAAAACGTGTTGCGAAGGATCACTCGGCGCAGTTAGTCAGGATCATCGATGAACTCGACGATCCGCCCTTTGGTCTGCTTCATCGCCTTTCACCTTTTGCCTTCAGCATCTTCGTGTTCTGGATCATTGGGTGATATAGTACTATTTCGCGAACCAATTGGGCATCGCGCCGACTTCTCCTTATCATTACCGACTTGATCTTTTCCTTCAGGGCTCATCAATCTGGAACTTTTGGCGAGGTTGAGGCCATTTCGCTACTCGCCTAATACATTAGGCGATCCCCAGGCCTTCTTTTCTTTGTCTTTTAAGACGTTTTGTTCCTTCTTTCCAAGTAGTGTCCATGCTTTGACTCAAACTCCAAATACCTGAAACTTAAGGATTTACATCAGTTTCTGGGACAAATTATGCATTTGAGGATACTAATTCTATTAAAATGAAGCCCTAAATGAGTCCAAATTTTGGACTCATCAACACCCCCAACATAAACTTTTGCTTGTCCTCAAGTAAAACTGAAGTTTGGCAATTCAAAAGGATGTCTCGAACAGTGCTACACAAAACTCAATCATGAATTCACATATAAGACCTAATTTACTCATGAGAAGATCAAATGTGCACTCAAAGATTCAAGTTGTGACACACCATTATCAAAGAATCTCAAGCTCACCATACTTTCTTCAAATGCAAGTTCAAGCTCAACTAAAGTTTTCAAATGCCCTCACACAAAGAATGATTCCATATTCACTCACAATGATTCAACAATTTAAAGCTCTGAATTCAAATACAACGCTCACACTCACAAAGAAGAACACTATGCATGCTTTCACCTATAGGTTTGCCCGTATTTTCCAATAGACAATTGTTTCAGCTCACTCAAGATCAAAAAAGGTTTTTTCAAGGCTTGTAATTGGGCTGAGTGTAAAGGTATGGTCATTTAGGCTCAATGACTTTATTCCTCGTGAAATGTGGTGCTCACAACACTTCCTTTCCTCTTCTTTCATCATTTTCTTTAGTTCTCATAAGTCATTCCATTATTCACTTTATGTGAATTCATGATTCAAGTAAAACTGAAGTTTGGCAATTCAAAAGGATGTCTCGAACAGTGCTACGCAAAACTCAATCATGAATTCACATATAAGACCTAATTTACTCATGGGAAGATCAAATATGCACTCAAAGATTCAAGTTGTGATACCCCATTATCAAAGAATATCAAGCTCACCATACTTGCTTCAAATGCAAGTTCAAGCTCAACTAAAGTTTTCAAATGCCCTCACACAAAGAATGAGTCCATATTCACTCACAATGGTTCAACAATTTAAAGCTCTGTATTCAAATACAACGCTCACAGTCACAAAGAAGAACACTATACATGCTTTCACCTATAGGTTTGCCCGTATTTTCCAATAGACAATTGTTTCAGCTCACTCAAGATCAAAAAGGGGTTTTTCAAGGCTTGTAATGGGGCTGAGTGTAAAGGTATGGTCATTTAGGCTCAGTGACTTTATTCCTCGTGAAATGTGGTGCTTACAACACTTCCTTTCCTCTTCTTTCATCATTTTCTTTAGTTCTCATAAGTCATTCCATTATTCACTTTTCATGGATTGTTCGAAAACCCCATTTCTTTTGTACTTTATTCCATGACTTTTTCTTTTTCATTCTTTTCTTTTCTCTTCTCTTTTTTTTTTTTTTTGTATGCAGGGGTTCCATTTTTCTCCAAACCATGGGTTCAATGAGACTTTTGTTTCACTTCTTGACTTGCCTTCTCTTTTCACCACACCCCTAACTTAGGCTTTTGGCCTAAGTTGGCTCTTCAATCAACCATAAATCAAGAGGATTATAGGTAGTTGATTAAGGGAGGTCATGTTTTCATGAAGTTTCTTTCAAAGAGAGGTAAGGGTCAAGGGGTGTTCAAAAGAGGATTTTTGATGTTTGCGTGATCAAGACATAACTTCCAATTGTAGTGTCTACGATCGTACAATATAATATAACCCAACTGAATGGGTTGGGGTCGAGTCCCAAGGGAGCGGTTTCTTAGAATGAAGAGTCAAGCGTGAATATGCTAGAGTTAACCATAGCTAAAAAAGTTATCGAGTAAAAACATGAGAAATCAAAGGGTTGACACGAATGTCAATTATCAAGGGTTGTTTGTATTCAATTAATGAACAAAAATAGTGAAAACAAAAATGTGAATACAGGGAGACGAGATTCTTGGGATGTGATAGGAATATGGGATAAACTAAACAATCGGGTAAATACTATGGATTGTCAATTGCTGAACATTTGTAACTAGGTTAGACTTTAGTGGGGGTAAATTCTCTCCCGAGCAACTTACCCAGAATCAACTCGGTTTCTCTTGAACACCGACTTGCCGCTTTTAGGAACAACCTCCGCCTCAGCCCATTCACTATCTCGAGCTGAATGTGTGAGAAAAGGCCTATGATTCAATCTCTCGAGTTGAACCCACGACGACCCAATAATCACCGACTATCAATTTAGTAGCCTTAGTTTTAAAATCTCTCTCTCTCGAAAACTAAAAACACTAACATAAAATCGTATTTGCAAATACAATCCCATTAAGTTCACACACAACTACTAAACGAAATCACATTTAAACAACAAATAGACTATCAATAGTATTTACCCGATTCCGTAGTTTATCCCATATTCCTATGACATCCCAAGAATCCCGTCTCGCTATATTAGCATCTTTGTTTTAACTATTTTTGTTAATTAATTGAATACAAACCCCCTTGATAATTGACATTTGTGTCAACCCCTTGATTTATCGTGTTTTGACTCGGTAATGTTTTTAACTTTGGTTAACTCTAGGATATTCGTGCTTGACTCTTAATTCTCATAAACAGCTCCCCTGGGACTCAACCCAACCCATTCAGTTGGGTTATACTACTATTGTATGATCGTAGACACTCGAATTGGAAGTTGTGTCTTTATTACGCAAACATAAAAAAATGGCGCCGCTTCAGGGGAATGGTGTTACTTGAGAATTTCGAGTTGAGTTGAATTTCTACTTTGTTAGTCGTAGTATACTTAATATTTAGTTTTGTTTTGCTTGTTTGTTTTGAGTAGGACAATGGACCATGTCTGATAGCAATGGTAATCAAACAGAGTTATCTCTTCTGAGAATGATATCTCTTGGGGATGGCATCCTAAGTTTCAGACAATTGGAGAGAGAGTCAATCCATGAGTTGTGGCTGAAATTTATGTCAATCTTCCTGTAGCACCCAACTCATGGGATCCTAGAAAACGTGCTATTAGACTATTTCTACAAAAGTGTACGCCCGGAAAATAGAATATTGGCTGACTAAATATTTCTGAGGGGTCTCTCACGACTGCCCTACGTAATAGCAGCCTAACTCCTTGATAACCTGGCCATGACCAACAAAGAGACTGAGAAGAACCATATTTTGACCACATTGTTGACCCAACTGGATCTAGTGACCAAGAAGATCGTGGAATTGGGAGCACTGAACAAAAATAAAGACATATACATTCCCCCTCATGAGCGTGTGAAGCCTAATGTGGAACATGGTGGGCGAATAGTGGAAACACTCTCATTCATTCTCCATAAAGTCGAAGGTCACGAAAAGGTGTTGAATGAGATAAAAGAGAAAGTATCAATGTTGAATGATATAACTATTTCCTATTTCATATCGTTCAGCTGCTGGAAACCCAAATGGGTCATGTGTTGTCTTGTCTCTACCCCACAAATCAAGACTAAGTGGGGAAGTTGACCACGACGTTAACGAAGGTGCTTCTTGGGAGTCAACCCAAGGTTTTATCGCTTTAAATTGTTATTTTAGAAATAATGGTGTGTTGATTGTGTAGGCTTGGGTGTGGAAAGTCTTTGAAAGATGCAGGATTGCCGAACAAATTATCTAGTGTGTGTATCACCGAAGAGATCAGTGTACCCGAGTTGATCCACCATTTTTTTCAACACAATTTCAACTTGGAGCCTATAAAACTTGGCGAGCATAGGAGCAACTTGGCAAATCATCAAGGACATCGGCGATCCCGATGTAAACCGCCGTTTGGACCCTCACTTTAACTGAACGTCCTATAAACCTCCGCGAGGTAAGTCACCAGTCGGTGCGTCGTCGAGTGGATCGGCGAGTGCGACTAATATCACCGAGTGGGAGAAAACTGGATGGTCTTAAAGAGAGACAAGGATTTAAATTTCAAAACCCTTTCACCTTCACTCATTTTGTATTCGCCCAAACTTACACCCGCACTCTAGTTTCTATATTTCTTGCATTTTTTAGAATATTATTAGTGTTAATTTGTGCTCGGAGTTGGATTTCATTATAGCCTAGAATTTCAAAGTATTTAATCGGCACCAAAGGTTGGTCTTCCCAACACCAAACTTATTGTTAGTAATTTGTTCTCTTATGCAAATGATATTATCGTATTGTCGTGTGCTGGGCCTCTCTGATAAGATTACATTGTTCAAACACCTATCTTAATTCGAGAATCTTGCCTATTTTTTTCTTGATTTTTTAAATCTCGTATGCTTGTGCATTGAAATGATTAAATTTTGTGTAGTTGTGCTTGCATGTTGCTTATTTGGCAAAATTGGGAGAAGTCTGATTATTTTGTGGTGATGGGTGTTATTGGTCTGAACTTAATTGAACTAGTGCATGTGTTACTATTGTTTTCGGGAGTTGCGTGATCGAATTCGAGAAGTTGGGTTGAAAATAGGAACGTTAGTGTAACGACTCGGAAAATGATAGAGTGAAACTAGAGCCTCATATGTGAGTTTGGAGTCGAGAACTTAATGAAATGATTATATTTGAAATGACCCAAAAAGTTCTTAAAAATGTGCTTCGGAAGTTACCGGAAATTTGTT
>JAJOOS010013793.1:0-31835 GCA_029582725.1 Solanum chiquidenum
CTAGACTTAGCTGGGGCCTGTCCCAGCATTTCTAGTCAGTTAGAGGCTATTTTCAGACATAGTTAGATTCAACTTAGTATTGAGTTAATATCTTCTTTGTATTAAACTCATCAGTTATCATTTATCTCAGTTATAGTATATGGGTATTCCCCATCATTTCAGATTTATTTATGATTATAGCTTCCCTATCAGTTTATTATATTTATTATGCTCATGATCATGCCAGCAGGGTTAGCTTGGGATCACTTGTGGTCCTAGGTCCCGTGTCCACGTCTCAGGGGTAGTCTCGGGGTGTGACATATAGCTAAGCTCATGTATGGCTCTCCTATTGCTTCCCCATTGGGCCTCACGATGGAGCTCTTCAATAGTGTGGGTGTGATTAAAAACATCCAGAAAAGAGTGAACCACAAAGTCCATAGACCTAGTCTCAATCTAAAGATGAAGCTTTAGTCCACAAAAAAACACCAAACACTATCCTCCTCAATAGATAGAATCATGGTCGCATGATGGGAGAGCTGGTGAAACGTCACCTCATATAGACATCGATCTC
The DNA here is from genome assembly GCA_029582725.1 of Solanum chiquidenum. Lineage (NCBI taxonomy): Eukaryota > Viridiplantae > Streptophyta > Magnoliopsida > Solanales > Solanaceae > Solanum > Solanum chiquidenum. The sequence continues at coordinate 551 of JAJOOS010013793.1, forward strand.
TGCTCTAACTTGGAGAACTTATCTTAGAGGCAATCTCTGATACTATGAGGGTGAATATAGCTAAGAAAGCATCAAAGAATGCGGTCCAAGTGACAGGAGGTGAACCATCTAGCCTAGTCTCAATGAATGTATGCCATTAATGTCTGGCTGGCATGTTTAGCTTATAAGCAGTGAAGTTGGCTCTTCTGGACTCCATAAGGACCAAACTATGATGTCGTTCATGGGAATTAGTCAGAAACTCATGGGCATCCGCACCCACACCCCTAGAAAACCTCGAAGGTCGAAGCCTAAAGAACACTCTAAGCATCTTCTGCTCATCTAGTAGCATAGCTCTAGCCATAATCACGGTCTGGGCACCCTCAGATGTATTTGGGCCCTGGGTGCCTCAGTTGCAGGCTGATCCTACTGATCTGGTGCTGGCACAGGTGCTGGATCCTGCTGCATGTACTCAATCATTGTCGAGCTGGGACATAGCTACCTGAAGATCTGGTGCCACAACTAGTCTCTGTGGTGGATAAGCTAGTCCAAGCCCTAGCAGAAGCTTTAGAACATAGGCTATCGGAGGATTAATTACGGGTTGCATACCTGGCTCTCTAAGTTAGGGGTGTGCTGCACCCCTACCAGGCAAGGGAGGTCAACCCCTACCCCGATCTGGCCTATGGCACTTACGAGCCATTCTATGAAAAGAGTGAGATTTGAAGAATCAATATGGACGCATTTCACAAAAGCGATCAAAAAAGAGAAGGATTCCAAAATAAATAATGTAGCCTCCCAAAGATAGGATACGGACGTGTTCGCACCAATCCGTAGGAATCTTCTATGTATTAGCTATGTACAGAATAGGCCAGTAGGTAAACCGACCCATAACAAGAATGACAAGTTATGGGTACAAGGATAGAACTAAAAAGACAATAACACTAATCATAACAAAAGACAAAAATAGAAGAAAAAACAAAAACTATATGTACAAAAGATACCCTCCTTAAACCTGGAAGTCACGAGTATAGAGTTGTCTAAGAAGAATAAATACAAGTCCCAAAAGTAGACCGCAATAATTCACCTCAAAGGCAAAATACAAACTAACATATGTATAAAAGGAGAGAGGCTGGTCCAGGATGCCAAGTGCTCAACCTCGTCTCTAATATACACAAGCTGCAAAAAATGGCATGAATGATCACCATTGGTAGCTAGTACTAAGACCATCACGAAAAAGATGCAAAGTGTAGCTTAAGTTCCAAAACAAAGGTACTCAGTTGGCATCATAGGTTGACCATGCAAGAAATATTTAACAAATCAAAAAAATGAATCTAGATTCAAACAGAGGTGACAATAGGAAAGAAAGGAAGCACACGAGCATACGAAAAGTAAATCTAAGTACAACTAAGCTAAACCTAACTAGACCCCATAAAAACATAAGGTATACTCGTGCACAAATTTAAATATAAACTTGAATGGACCCTGATAAGCCTGATAGGTACACAAAATAGCTAAGACTATAAAGATAAAACACCCAATCATATGTCCAATAGAGTCAATCAGTCCTCAAACCCCAAGTGATAGTGTCCCAAAGGAGTAACGACCTCTAACTGTAGAACAATAGTCTCAGGCTAGAAATAACAGCCTTGAATCGTAGAACATCAGCCTCAGACTGGGGATAAAAGCCTCAAAACTTAGCACACCTGCCTCGAATAGGAAATTATCATAGTGTATGGACAACTCCCTACCTAGTTAGCAAGAGTGACAAAAGGGAATGTCAACTCCGAAGAGGATTCCAATATCAATACTAAGTCATCATGGAATATCGCCAATCCAGAGGTATCAACAATAGGCTCCCAGCACTGTACGACTTACTCTCATATCCTCGTAATAGAGCAGATCTCTGGTAACGTATCAGAGATGGGGAGAGGGGAGAGATAAGAGAAGGTCCAACAAGATGCGCAAACACTTAAATTAAGACTCATACTACTAGACTCAAGTTTTCTATTCCAGTCTACAATGACCTAGCCCATCTGAAACTACGACGAAAACATGATAAACTTCTAGGGGGAAGAGCCTAAGGCATCACTAGACTATCCTAAACTAAGGCAAAACATGCTTCTGAACACATAATATAATACAAGTAAATCACAGAGCATGTTGCAACACACAAACAACCCCCAACTATCATGGTACTTTCCTCGAAATGAAGTTGATCAGTCCTCAAATATGGTCTCTAAAACAGAAGAAGAAATACCTAGGAAAGGAAGGGATGCCTCAAATCCTCACTTAAATAACACTAATCATCATGAATTTACACATTCATGCGCAATCTAAGAAGGAAAGGAAGTCTTAGCCTACTTGTAGGCCAAGTGTACTCGCTCTAAATCACAAGGTCAGAGCTTTTCCTTTTTGAACAGCTTTCGAACTCTACCACGCTATCAAATATAGGATGATAACATAAGAAAGACCTTCAAGCTACTAAAAACACATAAAACAACGACGGACCAATTTTATAGTCAAACAAGAATTGTGGGACCCATACCAAAATTTCCAGATTTGACTATGTCAAGCGGTCTTAAGACACGCCTCAAACTTGTGTCCCAAAATTGAACACAATTTGGGGCGGAAAAAAAAACAGCAACAATCATGCCTTGATTCATAAATAAAGGGGAAGAAGATTGAAACAATAAATCACCTCAAACAAAAGTCGACCAACATGTCCCGGTCATATCATAGTGAACCCTCGAGAATTATGGATGCATGGGACTTTGAATCACTCAATTCCACCAAGAAATGCCTAAGAAAATACCTTTTCAATCCTCACAATTATAGCTGATCATGACTGTCTTTTTAAATAAAGACACACCTCAGCTCTTCATCGCGGTCGCTAGAAGGGGGTCCATGATCGTGACTCATTAAGAGTTGACCATTGCGATTGTGGAGACCCTGTTTTGCTGTGGCAATTACCAACAAAGGTTAACCCTTCGTTATGATCGCGGCAATGGATCACGCAGTCGCGAAGCACAAAGGCCCATGCCTTCACGAACGCGACCAAAGGGTACGCGATTAATGAGTGTTGGATATGAACTCATTTAAGACTCTTTTATTATGATTTTGTGGCAATCGAGTAAATAAATATTCTAATTACCCTTTTAATTGTGTTAATTTAGATATTTGTTGTTGGGAAGAAAAATGATGCACAAAAGTGGGAAAAGAGCTGAAACTGGCCAAAATTGAGCCCAGAAGTCGCACTTGCTTGAAAGAGAGGTCTAAGTTAAGGTATTAGGTTGTTTTTTTAAATTATATTATTGATACTGAAAGGAGATGTCATGAAATAATCCTTTGAGACTGAAAGGAGATTAGGATTAACCTATGATGACCTATCCTACCCACGAGTGAATGAGCATGTGTTGAGATTGCAATGGATCATTGAGTGAGAGTAGAAATTCTAAATTTCCTAATTCTTGATTATCCCCTGCTTGACTTGTTCTTTGCCCAAATCTTTCATTTGTGTACCAAATCACTATCATAATTTGACAATTGTGTGTTGTTGTGTTTGGATTCAAGCTTGTATCTATTAGTTATCTATCTTTTCAATCACCTTCAAATTGTTTTCTGTGGGATTCGACCCCGACTCATAGTTGGGAATTTTTATTGACGATGACTGCTTACTCTTTTAATTAGTTTTGGAGAGTAATTTTAGCGTTATCAAAAATGGTGCCGCTATCGGGGAACAATTAGGCACATTGAATTGATTTAGTATTTCTAGTTTATTTGTTTCTATCTAAATTGTGAACAGTTGTCTTTATTTTCTTTTGTATTGTTTCTATGGCTTCTTGTGATAAAGAAATGCTTGGGGTTGTACTCCCTTTGTTAGTGACTCATGGCCTTATTGTTAAGAAACTGGTGTAGTGAGTCAATCTTGGCTCATGAATTTGGCCCAAAGCCTTGAAGATAGTGAGAAGAACCTTCATCTAGTGTCTCAATTGTGGGATTAATTTTGCACCTTAAATGTTGTTTTGAGATGATCCGACTTGGGTTTGGAATTTATTTCGGAGGCCAATGTGAGATCAAGAATGGGAGTATGTGATGCTCCTCTCCAAAAGGTCAACAATAATGAAATAGAGCTGGAGTTTCATGAAGAAGGGGTTATGTTTAACATGGATGAAATATTAGGCATTTGCACCTAAACTAAGCTAACAAAACTCCAAGATGACGAAATCAAAGAAATGATACTAGATTTGCAAGAAAAAGCCAAAAGGATCATACATGGCAACTTTAGTTCATTTGAAAGTGAGAGTCTCACTCACTTGAAGGCCAAGAATTATGAAGTTCAACGTTCACATCGCCTATTGATCCTTTCACTCATGCCCAATGATCCAAAACAAAAGGATGATTCAAAGTTGGGCAAGAAATTCAAGTTTTCAAAGTGGAGAGATCGGGTTAAATGCTTCGAGAGATACTCGGTCGGAAGAAACCCTTATCCAATAAATCTTTCAGTTGTTCTTTTAATTCCTTAAGTTATGCATGAACCATATGGTAAGGAGGAATAGATATAGATTGTGTATCTGGGAGAAAGTCTATACCAAAGTATATTTCCCTTTCAAGAGGAACACCGAGTAGATCATCGGGACAAACTTCCAGAAACGCATTTACAACGAGGATCGACTAAAGAGTAAGGGTTTTGGAATTTGTATCAATAACCCGAACAAGATGATATATGAAACCTTTAGAAAACATTTTCTAGCTTTAAGATGAGGAAAAACTGACCCTTAGGCATCGAATTTCCCCCTTTCCACTCTAGGAAGGGCTCATTTGGAAACTAAAACTTAACCACTCGAAATCTACAATCAACCAAAGCATAACAAAATAGAGCCAATCCACACCAAGAATGACATCAAAATCAAACTTATCAAGCTCTACAAGATCAACATGAGTGACACTATGGGATAAGGAGATATGACAATTTTTGTAGACTCTCTTAGCCAGAATAGATTCACTAATAGGAGAGAAAAAGGGTCTAATATCACATCTGGAGAAACATCAAATCTCATAGCCACATATGGTGTCACAAATGACAAAGTAGCACCAGGATCAAGCAAAGCATAAACATCAAGATGAATGACTTTCAACATACCGGTAACAACATTGGGAGAATCCTCTTGATCATGTCGAGTTTTAAGTGCATAGAATAGGTTTTGCTTTGGAGCACTAGGCGGAGCTAGCCTACCATATTTTCCCTTGTCAGTTCTAGATAGACCATATACCTAGTGGTGACCACTTTTACCACAACCAAAACAATTATATGTACCCATCAAACATTTTCCCGAATGACTCTTGCCACACTTTTGGCATGTGGGAACCAAAGATCCATTTCCACCACCATTTCATCTGTGAGTCTTAGGGTGAGACACCCTTTATTTTTTTTATCTTTGGAGCCTTAGAATTAGAGGATCCTTGACTGGAAAACCTTTATTGGAACCTAAAATGACCATGTCCATCAAACCTTGAATGTGAAAAGTCACCATCTCCGGCCTTTAACCTCTTTGCCTCCCTAGACCCTTCCTTAAGCTTATCCTCTTCAATTTTTTGAGCATGAACCATTAAATGATAAATTTCCATTTCCTTAATAAGCATGGTAGTACGACATTCCTTAACTACCATTTTGGATACTCCTGAAACAAACTTTATCTTCTTTGACCTATAATCGGCAACCAAAGTAGGAGCATACGTGGACAAATGCCTAAACTTCATGGCATACTCTTTCACACTCATATTCCCTTGAAGAAGGTTAATTAATTCAAATAACTTGGCCTCCCTCATCTCAAGGGGAAATAACCTATCGAGGAAAGAAACTTTAAACTTCTCCCAAACAAGAGGACCCACATCAACCACCCTTTCTTCCTTTAATCAATTGAACCAAATTTGAGCGACACCGTTAAGTTGATAAGTGGCGAATTCCACCTTTTCTAGTGGCCTCACTCCTATGATCATCAAAACATTATACATCTTATTTATGAACTCTTGAGGATCTTCCACCATGAAACTCTTGGGATTCATCCTATTAAAGTCACTCACTCTAGTTGTCGTATACCCATATTTGGGTTCACAGAGACCATGTCCCTATTGTCTAGAACCATCATAGCTTAATCAAACACTTGAAAAGTGGCTCAGAAATCCAATTTACTCACTTGTTCGGCCAAAGTGTTGACCGGATTTTGAAGAGCTTGAGGAGCTTCTTGTTCCATATTCTCATTGGCATTCCTTCTAATGTATGCTTTTCGAAGGCACCATATCTTGAAAAGTATCAGATAAGGATTAGGAGAGATACATATAGAGTTAAACTCTATTGCACGAATTTAGAGTGATGAAATAAGTGGAATTTCCTAGACGTATTATAGTTTCCTATTCATAAATGATGTGTGTTTCACACTCATGAATAAGACTCTATTTGATGTGGCTGGTGAGATATCCTAGGACATTTCTAAACCTTGTGCTCGGAATACCAAGTTTGTCACGAACCAAAGCATACCATAGGTGTGACATGGCGTATAAAACTCTGGAAGGCCCTACACAAGCCACTTAGCATGCATAATACAAGACAAAAGAAATAAAGATTTCAAATGTAGCAATCTTATATCGTAAAATAGTTTGACAAAGTGTAAGACAATCCATCTAAAATATCATATAAGTGGTTGGCATGTAACTCATACACAACATATATTATCCAAAAACTACAAAGAAATAAAGCAAGTAAAAGTGTCTCGGTCCTCGGAACCTGAGGACTCACCAACTCTCAAATCTAATAGAATGATCGACTAGCCACGAGTGTGAGAGGTAGGAGCATAGGACCCTACATTAATGACACAATGTAGACACAAATATTCACTAGTACATGGAATGTACTAAGTATGGAGCAATATGCATAAATAGACATGATAGCATCAAGAGTTTAATCATCTGAGATATGACCAACATTTGAGCATTTACAGGCTTAATGAAATAATGACATGTAAATCATAAGATACGGTCAACATTTTAAATTATGAGACATAATAAAAGCTCTTGAATAAACATATTCATTTTGTGGGATATTAGTTTTAACCGACAATAAGACCATGAGAGCTATATCATGGAATCTAGTATATCTCTCATACATAAAGAAGGGGATTTTACTTGACAAGGTAGAGTCTATACACATCATCTTTTGCTAAAATGGATCCACTAGCTAGGTCATTTAAGTCAATCCTGCAGGGGCACATAGTTAGGAACTAGAGGTTGCTACTAGAGACTACCCATTTGAAAATCCACCACAAAGCCCTCTCGATGCTAAGTCTAAATCCCAACGGAATAAGTAAAAGTTAAATATAATTATAGAATAGGAAAGGCAATGGTCAATACAAATCCAACATCATTAAAATCAAAACATAGAATAGCTCCTTAAAACATAATTTAAGCATATGTAAGAAAACCTTTCATCAATGTGAATCCACATGTGAGAATACCTTTCGGAAATCATGATCATATTCATGTGTGAGTAAACCTTTCACAAAAATATTTATACTTTCATCTAAAAGCACCCTATCATCATAAACATCATTTTCATAAGACATGCATAACGTTCCAAAATTTATAGTTCATAGGTTCATGGGTTCTTCATAGGTTCATAGTTGAAAATCATGAATCATGCATGGGTCAATACATTTTAACCTAAATTTAATGTATTAACACTGAATCATGCATTGAAAGACTTAATCAACAATAAAAATCATAATTGGACAAAACCCATGTAGAATTAGGAAGAACCCTAATTTGATCAATAGAATTTGAATGGAGAAATTAAAAACCTTGGGGACACCATAGGGGAATGGAATCCATGGGTGAATACCCATATACCTTGCTACTCAAATCTCAAAATGAATGGTGAATTCATGCCCTTGAATGAACCCTAGCTTCTTCTTCTTCCTTAGGTTGGAACGGAATTTGGGAGAATGAATTTGGTTGAGTTTTAGGAAAATAGGAGAATGGATTTTAAGTGGGTAGTTTTAGGACTTAAAAGATTTATATAGGGCTTATTATAGAAGAAAAAATGGCATAGTATTGGTTTAAAACATTTTGGAAAAGACCCAAAATCCCCTAAAAAAAATACTGATCTAGTCTACGGTTCCGACCTACGGGTCGTACAATCTTTTATAGTTTGTACTAGTCAACCCTATACTGAATAACAAGGACCTAAAATTTGATCAATTTGGAAGAGATCTATCTACATTACATAGGACTTCCTACGGACCGTATACCCAACTCGTAGAACTCAACTTTGACCCTAAAATTTGGCCAAGTCTAGGACCTTCCTACGGAACCCATCTACGACCTGTAAAATGAATGATAGGTCATCCTGGTCAATCATGGGATAATTTACTAGGACTTGATCTTAAAAAAAAATTCTCCTCTTTCTACATATTCCTTCTACTTCTTGTACAAGCTTCTACGGTCCATAAATGGGTCCCGTAGAACCCAACCTATAGCCAAAAGAAATTCTTTTCTTTTCTTTTCTAAAATTTGAGGTGTTACACTAAAGGACAGAGTCTACGACATGTATGAAGAATGAAAGACCAATCGGTTCTACATAAAATAATCCTAGAAAAAAAAGAGGAGTAAATAATTAAAATGATCATAATGAGGAGGTAATGTGCTCATGAAGAGCCTATGACATAACACTTCATGAAACCTTGTGAAAGAGTAGGTACCTAAAATTAACGAAGTCATAAAATTTCAATAAGGTATGTCTTATTGTGAACCTATACAAACTGATATTTTGTTGACGATATTTTTGATACAATAGCGTGCAATATTATAAAAGATTATGAGGATCTAAATTCTACAGTCTATTAAATCATGCCGATGTAGAAATAATTATCCAGTAAAAAGTGGAATGATGCATCTTGGTAAGCATAAAACCCATTTGACTTGTATTCTAGACACTAGAAGAAGTCATACGTTTAATAATTAATGTCATCACTTGACAAAGTTGATATGAATATTCTTGAAGGGTTCAAAATCTAAAGCATATGTAAGTTTTTTGAAAACTTGTTTATAATTCTCATATTGATTAAATCTTTCGTATTGTTGTGCAAGTTAATAACTTGAATTGAACCTCTGAATAATTATCATAAGGTAATAGATTATTTTCGTTAAGAAGATGAAGTAAGGAATTTGCCGAATTCTTTGGTCCTGAAAGGAGAATTCATAAAAGGAGATGGAAGGAAGCACATTTCATCAAAGCTTTTCTACATACATGAACTCCAAAAGAATGGTAGTATCAATGTGTAACAGATTCGTTCGAATGACGATGTTGCTAATTTGTTCACCAAGTCTCTACCAAATACAACTTTCAAGAAAATGGTGCAAAAGCATGGAATGTGAAGATTAAAGTCATTTATTGAGGTTCTTATTAGGGGTAGTTGATACGCATTGTACTCTTTTTCCCTTACAAGGTTTTTTCCCAATGGGATTTCCTTGTATGGTTCTTAATGACGCAGCCTAAATGGGTATTATTAGATATGTGTACTCTTTTCCTTCTGTAGAAATTTCTTTTTAAAGTTTTTTAGTAAGATTCTTAACGAGACATATTATCTATGAATCAGACATTCAAGAGGGAGCTTTATTGTAACACCTCGGAAGTTGGAAAATCAAAATAAGGAAGAAGTTTCAGGAAAATAAATTGACTGAAGAAGTGCTCTACGAGTCCGACCTATGGATCGTAGGAAGTCCTACGGGCTGTAAGAAGTGAACGGTAGAACCCAATTTCAGTTTTTAGAAAATCAAGCCCTAGTAAACCATTCTACAATTGACCAGGACAGTCTATCAAATGGGCTACGGACTGTAGGAAGATTCCGTAGAAAGGTCCCAAACTTACTGAAATTTTGAGTTGAAAGTTGAGGTCTACGGATGGAGTCTACAGACCATAGGAATTTTATCCCCAGTCACTCGACCTACGGTTCTCCAGTACGGTCCATATGAATTTTTATGGTCCGTAAGTCACAATTATAGGACTCTTCGTAGTTATTTAAAAGGATGGTTTGGTATTTTCCCATACCCCTAGTTCCTATACTATATTGTTTTGCCTATAAATAAGACCCTATAACTAATCTTCACCCCAAATTCTCCAAACTTCTCTCAAAGGGTTTTACCTCCAAGGCTCTCAAGGTGTAACACCTCAGATTCAAAAAGGGTAGAATAGAAACTTTTTTCAGGATCTGGTGCCAGTTCCAAAGGAGCCACCTGCGGCCCGTTGACTGACACACGGATCGTAGGTCAGCATCGTGGTTGGCCAGCTGAAGATCCCAAATATGTCAAGTTTCAGTACTTTTTCGACAATTCATCAGGACAGTCTGTGTTCAATGTACGAGTCATAGGTAGGTTTCATAGGAGAGTCCCAGACTTAGAGAGATTTTGAGGTCGATAGTTGGGACCTATGGACGTGGTCCACGGTCCGTCAATGGAATCAGGAACCATAGGTCTGTTCAGTCATTAAGGGTCCATTTTAGCGGTTTCTGAATCCACCAACGATTGACCACTACGGTCTGTGGCTGGCCCTACGGACCGTAGGTCTACCGTTGGTAGTCGACATTTTTTTCTTAGGGGCTTTTGAGTCTTTTTCTAATTATTCTAGCCTAATACTATGTCATTTTACCCTTCATATAAAGTCCTATATAAGTGTTTTAACCCCAACTTTCCCCAATTGAAATCATTCTCTCAAATTTCTAAGAGAAGAACAAGTCTTCCGCTCCCAAAATATTTCTCTCTCTAGAAAGCTTGAAGAAGAAGGTGTCAACCTAGGGTTTCAAGTCAATCCTCCAATTCCACCATTGAAGGCAAGCTTTTGGCATTTAGGTATGATAGTCTTCATCCATGGTGCCCTTTCCTCCACGGAGTTCCTAAATTCTCAAATTTATAAAGTTAGAAATCTCCAATTGAGTTAGGGTTTTCTTCTATGTCATAGGTTCCTTGAAATAATGATTTATTTGATTGATTGATGATCAATTATGCATGAATTGAGAAGATTCCATGTTTTTAAGATGAACCCCCATGAACCCATGCCTAACCCATGTTTTCTTGATTATGATGATTGGAAGTGGATTTTGAACTATGAAAAGAGAACTATGGAATTATGCATGTTCTTATGAAATTGATGAATTATGATGAAAGTTGCTTTGACAGTAAAGCATATATGTTGTGAAAGGTTTTCTCACATAAAGGATTCTAAGGTTGAAAGGTCTTCTCACCTAAAATGAATCAAGTTAAGGAGTTATTCTAATCAAACCTAGCTTGGATTGGTTACTTAATTGTACCTTTCCATGGATGACATATGACTTAGCTTGTATTGGAAATATGACATGCCCTTCCATGGATGATAAAGATAAGTTAAGAAAATGACTATTCTATGGAATTTACTCTTAGCACTGAGAGGATATTGAGATGGAAGCTCTCCCGTTAGTAGAGGTCGGGTTTTAGAAGCAATCTCTTTATCACATACCTATCTGCCCCTATAGGATGATTGTCTTAGATTGACATTAACTAGTGGATCCACATAAGCTAGAAGTTCATGGTCTTACCTTGGCAAGTAGGACACCCCGTTTCGATGTGGGGTAGACACCGGATTCCGTGTTGATAACTCACATGGTCTCATATGTCGGTTAAAGGTAAATCTCCCACAATAATGAACTGAGGTTACTTCAAGAAGTATCTCACATTTGACTTAAGATGATGTCTATCTGCATTGACCATGTTTATGACTTATGTGTTCTAGTTCTTTTACATTCATGTTTTAGCTTGGTCATTGCATCTTTATGAAAATTTCCCTTTTAGCATGATTTCAGATGTTTTATGCATGGCTTTCATACTTAGTGTACCTTTGTACTAACGCATACTCTTGCCTAAATTTCTTATCCAAATGTAGGATCTGACGCTCCAAACTCAAACTTCCGTAGCTAGGGACTAGTAGTTGAAGTTAGAAGATTGGTGAGTCCTCATACATTCGAGGAACGAGCCTTTATTTCATTTTTTCATTCCATTTCAGTTTTTGACTTGATGTATGGGCTACGTTCGATTACTTCTTATGTACTAGATAGCTTTGAGACATTGTTAGATTCCGCTTCATTTTGTAAGACTCTATGCTTTGAAATGATCTTTCAAAGCTCTTGATTTCTATTATCTTGTACAATTTATGCTAAGTGGCTTCTATAGGACCTCTTGGGGTCTCATACGCCATGTTACACCTAGGATCTACCTTGGGTCGTGACACAAGGATTCTAGGGTTCTTCAAGATTCAAGCCTCTTTTTCATCAATTTCTTAGGGCTTCAATCTCAAGGTATGTAGGGATTCATCAATGGGTACCATTCACCCATTGAACCTGAAGGTTTATCAATTTCTTCAAGTCAATTTCAATTAAGTTGATTAGGTTTTCATTCAATTCCTCATGGTTTCTATTTATATGGATTCAATTGAATGATTATGATCTTGTTTTGATGATTTAGACTAAATTACATGCTTTTCAACTAATTACATGTGAACTCATGCATTTATCATGATTTTGACTATGAACCCTAAATTGCATAAATTTACGAAAAAGCTATGAAGCTATGAATGAGGTTTTCATGAACTTATGCATGATCTATGAAAATAAAGGTTTTATTACCTAGGTTTGTTTAGATTCGTATCAATGCACTTGTGAAAGATTTGCTCACATATAGGGATCATGGTTTTGGTGAAAGGTTTTCTCAATCATGCATGATTCAAGATTTAAAGATTTATTCTATGATTATTTTATCTTGGATTAGTAACTTAATTGTGTTGGTCCATGGATGATGATATACTTATATTTATGAATAATTCCGTTGGAATTTTACTTAGCACCGAGAGGATATTGAGATTGAGGCTCTCCAGTTAGTAGAGGTCGGGTATCTAGTGGCAATCTCCTTGTCCCTAACTACATGACCCATTAGGTTGTCTTAAGTGACATAGCTAGTGGATCCACCTAAGCTAGAAGTTATGATCTTTTCCTTGGGAAGTAAAGACATCTTTTTTCGAAGTGGGAGTAAGACACCGGATTTCATGTTATAGCTCACATGGTCTATGTAGGTTAATGATAAATATCTCACAAAACAAACTAAGTTGCTTTCATTTTTTTATGAAGCTTTCATATGATTTTAAAATGCATTGACCATGTTCATGATTTATGATGTCTCTTTAAAATCTTTTTTGATGTTTAGCTTTATCATGCATTCCATATTTTCGATTATGTCCTCTTATGATTATGTTTCATATCTTATTTCATTTCCCTCGTGCAATTATACTTAGTACATTCAATGTACTAATGCATATTTGTGCCCAAAATGTTTCACTAATGTAGGGTTTGACGACTCCTCTCCCTCCTTTCGTGGCTAGTTCATAATCTAGAAATTTTGAAGACTTGGTGAGTCCTCATACTCCAAGAACGATGTCACCTTTATTACTTTTCTTATGTCTTAGGTTTTGGATGTTGTGTGTGGTGTACGGGTTACGTCCCGACTACTCTTTTTAATGTAATAGATAGCTTGTCAAGACTATGTTCGACTTCGGCTTCTTGTTGTAACTCTCTTATTAATATGAAATGTTTTACTTTGTCTATTAATAAATGAACACTCTTAAATACAATAAAGGTTTATGGTCCAGAAGTAAGCGTGCTCATTTTAGAGTCTAAGGTCCCTAGTTTGATTCCTGCCTGCTGCATTTCAACAAAATCTTCCTTTTTAAAACAGAAATGGTTGTCCAGTATCTTTCTACTTTTAGCCTTAAACTTAATTACACTTCACTCAATGAATTTATTAACCTAAGAATTAAAATTTTATTTTCTTTATATTTTTTATCTATATTCAGTAAATTGTTAGATTAACACCATCCTATGAAATTACATTTAATGATAAACTTAAAAGTCACTTTCCACTATTAGTCTTTTGATTATTTCTAAATTATTCTTTTAGAAAATGTAAATGCTTAAGAATTTCATTATAATGGTAAATATGGGGAAAAAGTTTCAACAATTCTCTTGAACTATAAAACAATTCACTCTTTTAAAGTTTGAACACCTTGATAAAATTTCTAGCTCCGCCACTGCCTCTTGGGGTCTTATACGCCATGTCACATCTAGGGTGTACTTTGGGTCGTGACTGTTATAAATATAATGAATGTCTATATTTTAGAGAAAAATTAGGAACCCTAACTTTGGGACCAGATCAATTTTCCCCTATAAATAGAGGGGTTCTCTTCATTGTAAAATCATCCCTTCAAGAGAAATAATAAGTATTCTCTCTTCTCCTTACTTTCTTCTCATTTTTTATATAGTTTCATAACACTTTTATTATTAAAAAATGAAAAGTTCCTTTATTTTATTAATCAAAACAAGCGAAGGACATCATTTAGTGTTTAACTTTCTCCTTTTTTAAATTAAAAATTATTGTTTGTTTTTCATTTTGGTCTAAAAAAATCAGCCACCTTTTGTCATAAACGTTTGAACACCCTTAACAAAAACGTTGGCTCCGCCATTGTTTTGCTTCTCTAATTGTGTCTATGAATAATCTATCATTATCTACTGGCCGGTTGCTTGTGTATGTATGTAATGTATGCAAGTTGCTACTTTGTATATGTATGCAGTGTATGTTACTTTGTTGAACCTTGAAAGTCTTGTACCAATTTTAAAGGCGATGTGAAATTATATGGTAAAGGATGAAAATAGTAAAAAAAAATAACGAACACCGAAAATTGATGTGCTACAGGCTAAGGTAAAGACCGTAAACTTCTAGCTTAAGTGGATCCACTAGCTAAGACATCCTACGGGGGCACATAGTTAGAGACAAGGAGATTGCTACTAGAGACCCAGCCTCTACTAACAGGAGAGCCTCCGTGTAAAGGTAAAATTAGGCTACAATCCAAGCTAAATTCATTTAAAATAGCTTCTTATATCTTGATTCAACTTAGGTTAGAAAACCTTTCAACCTTATGAATCCTTATGTCAGAAAACCTTTCACAATTTCATTGATATTTTCATCTAAAAGCACCCTCAAGTCATATACATCAATTTCATAAAAATATGCATATCTTCATATATTCATATTCCGTAGTTCATAAGCTTTATCATGTGTTCATAGTCAAATATTATGGATCATGCATGGATTTATATGAATTCAACCCAAACACATGTAATAATTTCAACTCATGCAGTAGAAGATGGAAAATAGCTAATTGAATCATAATTGAGAAGAACCCAGGGAAATTGAATAAAACCCTAACTTTGATTTGAAAATTGAACTTGTAAAATCGGGATCTTTGGGGACCCAATGGAAGAAAGGATTCCACTGGTGAAAACTAACATACCTCCCAAATGCTATGGTGAATTGAAGATCCTTAGTTGAAACTCTAGCTTCTTCTTCTTTAGCTTGAAAGAGTTCAAGGGGATGAATATGGTAGGGAATTTGGGATTTAGGGAAATGATTTAGCATGGGTAGTTTTAGAACTTAAAATACCTATATACGGCTTAGAAAAAGGGTCAAAACGTCATTTCTTAGGTATTAAATACTTGGGGAAAATACCCAAAAACCCTTGAAAATTAATTGTCGGACTAGTCTACGGGTGTGACCTACGGATCGTAGAACATTCTACAGTCTGTAGACCCCAACAATAGAACTCTACATTGACCTTAAAATTTCACTAAGTATGAGACCTTCCTATGATACCTAACTATGACTCGTAAAGCTTTTGACACACCATCCTAGTTGACCGTAGAATGAGATGTTGCAACTAGATTTTTCCAAAATTCTAACCCACTTTCTACGGAAGCCTTCTACGGTCCGTAGAAGTTCTTTGGCCCATAGACCGGACCCGTAGAACACAACAATAGAAAGAAAAAAACTCTATCATTTCCTTTTTCCAAAATCCAAGGTGTTACATTTTTTGACCAATTTTAGATTATAATATTCTACTTCTTTACTACAATAATTTTGAGATAACTTTAGTTTAAAAGATAAAACTAATTATGAAGAAATAAAAATTTAAAGAGATTTAGATTATTTTAAAATAAATTACAATATATGTAGATTGAATCTTAATAGACTCTCTATCATAAATTTAGTCATATGTAGAGATTAAATTTGAAGGATTGTTAACAAAGACAATGACAGAAATGATTGGGAGATTTTAAGCCTGTGACTTTACAGTGGCCTCCCTTGAAATTTTTCTTGCAAAGATTATCACATGTTGTATCATCACTGGAGCCTGGAACACATCTCCCGATGTGGTTGTCACTGCAACATTTCAAATCATCTCCTTGGACCGATCCTGGAATTCAAATTTGATTGTAGATTTTTTTTTATCAAGCTTCAAAATTTTCTAACATAAGGTATAAGGTTCATAATATAATATGGAGAAAATAAATATATAAGTGCATTATTTGATTTTGTCCAGAAATTTGGAAACATTTATATGCATTATCTTATAACGTTAAATAATCACTTTATACGTTCATTTTTTTGTAAAATTAATTAATTTTTAATAATAATAAAAGTAAAAAAATTATAAGCCAAAGAAATTGACTTATTGATGCTACATGTGTTAAAAGTTTTGTTTAGGCCTATTTTCACTTAGGACAACCAAACTTACTAAGTAGGTTTTTCAAATATTGGAACCAAGCAAAATCAATTAAGCCAATTTTTTATTTCTTTGATTTTCTCACTTAATATGGGTTTTTTCCGATCTTTTTTAAATATATAATAATATATTTTTCAATTTATTGTAAACATGAAACAAGTTCTTGGATTTATAAAAGTAGAAGTTATAAATCGAAGAAGAAAGTGAAGACATATATTGGATGGCTATAAAGCTAAACACCAAGGATCAATATTGTAAAAGATTAACTTGTACTTTAATTTTTTTTAAATGGGTATTTTTATAGTCAGTTTAGTTAGACCTATTCAATCTCTTAAAAAATGTTTCGAAAAACTAATAAAATGTTAACAATTTTGAGGATCAAAACTAAATTAAATCAAAGAAATGTTTGTTTTCTCCAATTTACGTCAATTATGTTTTAGTTTTTATATTTTTCATAAACACCCCAACTTAAGTTATTATTGGTCAATTGTAGATAAATGGGGTAAAAAATGAAATACCTGAGAGAAGGAACACAATGAAAAGGATACCATAAAGAATTTTTAAGACGCTAGACTTTGTCATTTTGTTCATTATTAATTTTGAGGTTATGAAATATGTTTCTGTTTAACAATTCTTTCAATTAATTTATAAAGGACGGTTCAGAATATTTATGGAAATTTATTGTTATTTCCATTCTATATTTATTTGTGTCTATGAGAGTTTTATGGTATATCATTAACTTTTAAAGATCATTTCACAATTTTTTTATTACACGTGTCTAGTTTAATTTAGATAAAATTTATTTTAGACTTTTAATATTGTTAAAATATTAATACATATGTAATCATTTAAAATTTATTAAATATAAATTAATAAAATAATTCGAATTATATTTAATTCATGGATATATTAATCCAAATAAATATTATGTATTAATATAAATTGGCTAATTGCTTAAGTCCAACAAATATGGATTTAATTTAAAGTCTAAATTAATTGATTTGGACTACAATAGATGCGCTCAGTTTGCTAAGCCCAATGTCATCTCATCCTAAAGGTCCAATTTAGCGCCACGTGTAAAATTATGTGGCATGACAAGTCAAACAAAGAAATCAATATGATCATGCTATGTGTCAAAATGACTAGCCCACTATCATGACCCAGCTTCCCGAGCCATGATGGCGCCTACTAAATTCCACCAGTAGGTAATCCAACTCGTACCTAGAATGACAAGTAGTGGGTACAAGGATAGAACTAAATAATAAATAACACTAATAGTAAAAAAAGAAAGAAACATAAGAAAAAACAAAAAACTATATAAACACTAGATGCCCTCCCAGATTCTGGAAGTCACGAGTACATATTTGTCTAACAAGAATAAATACAAGTCCCAAAAGTGGACTGCAACAAGTCGTCGCAAAGGCAAAAGACAAGCTAACATATGTACAAAAGGAGGCAGGCTGGTCCAGGACACCAAGTGCTCACCCTTGTCTCCAATATCCACAAGCTGCAAAAGATACCACGAACGATCACTGATGGTAGCTATTACTAGGACCTACATCAAGAAAAAGATGTAGAGTGTAGCGAAAGTATCAAAACAAAGGTACTCAGTAGGAATCATAGGCCGACTGAGCAGAAAAGATAAAAACAATCTAAAAAGATAGAATCTAGACACAAAAAAAGGTCACACTGGGAAAGAAAGAAGCATATGAGCATACAAAATGTAAATCTAAGTACAACTACATTAACCCTAACTTGACCCCCATGAGCCCATAAGGTACACTCGTGCGCAAGTCTTAAAAAAATTGAATGACCCCCATAAGCCCAACATGTTCATAGAATAGCTAAGACTATAAAGATAAAATACCCAATCCCAATTCCAATAAGAGTTAACTGGCCCTCAAACCCCAAGTGATAGTATCCTAAAGAAGTAACGGCCTCAAACCATAAAACAATAGTCTCAGGCTGGAAATAACGGTCTCAAACCATAGAACATCATCCTCGGACAGGGGATAATGGCATGGAACTATAGCACACCGACCTCAGACTGGAAATAATCATAGTGTCCAACCAACACTCAGCCTAGCTAGCAAGAGTGAAAAAAGATCCAGTCGACTACGAAAAGGATTCAAATATTAATACTCAGTCATCGTGGAATGTCGCTCACCCAAAGGTATCAACAGAAGACTCCCAGCCTTGTTCGACTCACTCTTTAATCCTTGCGATGACACGAATCTTCAGTAACGCATCAGACACGCAGAGATAGGGAGAAAGAATAGAAGGTCTAAGAAGCTGAACAAACGCTTAAAATGAGGCTCATACTACCAGAATCAAGTCTTCTATTCCAGTCTACAAAGACCTAGTTTTTCTGGAACGACGTCGGAAATATGATAAACTGCAAGGAGGAAGAGTCTAAGGCATCACTAGCATATCCTAGACTAAGGTTGAACATGATCCTATTCACACACATAATAATACAATTAAATCACATAGAATGTTGCAACACACAAACAACCGCCAACTAGCATGGTGCTACACTCAAATTCAAGTCGATCAATCCTAAAATATGGTCTCTAAAAGAAAAGAAGAATTAACTACGTACCCACCTCCAATTCACACCAATCATCATAAATTTACACATTCATGTTTAATCTAAGAAGGAAAGGAAGTCGTAGCCTACCTATAGACCTACCACGTGCACCCCAAATCACAAGGCTGGAGCTTTTCCTTTCCAAACGGCCTCCAAACAGTGCCACACTATCAAAACTAGGATTACAACATAAGTACGGTTGTTAAGACATTACAAACTCTTAAAATAGAGACAAACCAATATTAGAGTCAAAACAAATTTGTGGGACCCATGCTAAAATTTCTGAATGTCCTCCATCAGGAGGTCCTAAACCACACCTCGAACTTGTGTCCTAAAATTGAACATAGTTCTGGGCTTAGAAACAACCAACAACAATATTGCAACAATTCATAAATAAAGGAGAGGGCAGCAACTTCAAACCAGAATTAACCTCAAATGAAGGTCCACAAACATGCCTCGGTCATACCACAGTGAAGCCTCGATGATTACAGACGTGTAGGACTTTAATCACTCAATTCCTCCAAGAAATGACCAAGAAAACACCTTTTCAGTCCTCAGAAGGCCAGGAGATTGCATATGTCTTTATTAATTAAGATAGACTTGAATTTTTCATTGCGGATGCAAGAAAGAGGGTCGCGATTGGCCAACTCATTCTGAAATGTCCTTTAGAAGTTAGAAGTAAACTAAGCACCCCAAATTAATATAATGGAGACTCGCACACCATGAAGATGGACCACCTCATGCATGTAGATATGGGCTAACCTCTCGATGCTGAATGAAGACTGAACAAGGTGGAACTGCGCTAATTCGGACAATTAAGCAATGATTACCCAAATGTTGTCAACATCTCTAGAAGTCTGGGGAAGTCGTGCCACAAAGTCCATAATGATATGATCCCACTTCCACTCTGGAATGTGTAATCTCTGAAACTCAGTACTAGGTCTTAAGTGCTCGGCCATAACCTGCTTGCAGCTAAGGCAACTGGATACATAATCAACAATATCTCTCCTTATAACACTCCACCAGTAATGCTGCCTCAAATCACAATATATATTCGCGGTGCTCGGATGGATATAGTATCTAGAATCGTGGGTATCACGAAGTATCACTTGAATCATACCCCCAACTCTCAGGACACAAATATGGCCTGCAAACCTAAAAAACCTATCTGAATCTAACGTAATCTGACTGGTGTCACCTGCTAACAATCGATCTCAAAGTGCCACCAAGGCCTCATCTTCATATTGTTTGCTACAGATCTGATCAAGTAGAGAGGATTGAACTCCCACATACGCTAAGACATGCCTAAAATTTGAAACATCTAATTTTGCCATCTAATTAGCTAAAGACTGAATGTCTCCACAGTAGAGAAGAAGGCTAGACGACCCATACTCACTATCTTCCGATTCAAGGCGCCCACAATTACATTTTCCTTGCCTAGATGGTAGAGAATAGAGAAGTCATAGTCCCTTAGAAGCTCAATCCAGCGATGCTTCCTCGAATTAAGGTCCCTCTGAGATGATTTACTGAAGACTAATGTTATCAGGGTAGATCTCACAAAAAACTCCAAACAGGTACTGCCTTCAGATCTTAAGCGCAAAAACTACCACCACCAACTCCAAATAATAGTTGGGGTAGTTGCGCTCATGTAATAGACCTACCTCGACATATTAGCAATAACCCGGCCTCGCTCCATCAATACATAACCCAAACCAACTTTAGATGCATCACATTAGAGCGTGAATCCCTTGCCCTCAACTGGGTGTGTCAATATAAGAGTAGTAGTTAGCAACTCCTCTAGCTTCCAAAATATCAACTCACACTCCTCAGACCACTCAAAGGCACATCAAGGTTATTCAACCGAGTTAGAGGTGTTGCAATGGTGGAGAAGCCCTCCATGAACCTGTATTAGCCTACCAATCTAACAAAGCATCGAACCTCAGTAACCAATATGGTCCTGGCCCAATCCTGAATTTCCTTAATCTTCTCCGGATCTACCATGATTCCTTACTTGGACACCACATGTCCCAAGAATGCTACAGATTCAACCAAAACTCACACTTTGAGAACTTGGTATAAAGTTAATCTCTCAAATCTGGAGCACAATTCTCAAATGTTTCTCATGATCACTCCTGCTCCACGAGTATACTAGCATATCATCTATGAACAAAATAAAAACAAATCAAGATACGTCCCAAACACTTGCGTCGTCAAGTCCATGAAGGCAACAGTGGCATTAGTCAACCCAAAAGACATCACTAGGAATTCATAGTAGTCATATCTAGTCCTAAATGTAGTCTTCGGGATGTCTGATGCCCTAATCCTCAACTGAAGGTAAGCAGACCTCATATCAATCTTTGAGAACACTATGGTACTCTAAAGTTTGTCAAACGAATCATCACTCCTAGGCATGGGGTAATATTTTTTCACCTTCACCTTAGTCATTTATCTATAATCAATACACATGCGTATCGAACCATCTTTCTTCTTCACAAAAAAAAATTGGAGCAACCCAAGGGAATACATTAGGCCTGACGAATCCCTTACCTGAGAGATCATGAAGCTAAACATTGAGCTCCTTGAGCTCTGTAGGAGCCATTTGATATAGCGAAATAGAAATAGGCCAAGTACCCAACTTAGGCTCAATGGGAAAGTCAATATCACGTTTTTAGGGGTACGCAAGGTAGGTCAAACATATCTACAAACTCATAGATAATTGGACCAACCCCACAAGAGGGATCTCCCTACTCAAATCGCGTACATAATCTAAGTAGGACCGACATCCACTAGCCACTAGCCTCCGAGCCTAAACTTAAGATATAACTCCAACTCGTGTGCTATATATTTTGTAACACCCCAAAAGTTTCTAAGCCAATACCCTTATAATTATATAACATCTTGCAACTCTACTCTTAAAATTTGAATTGTTCGTGTAACACCTCGAACTTTGAGAAAGGCTAAAGAGGGCTGACGGGCAAGTCCAAATACCTAAATATTAACCATGGACCCTTCACAGAACCTTAAATGGTTTGTTTAGGAGTCCACGACCCATTTAGGGTAATGTGTCCAACCATCCATGACTTCCAAGTGGTGAGTCACCTAGACGGGACCCTACACGGTATGTGGTGGCTTGTATGGTCCATTTAGGGGTCATACAGGTCACCCATCAATTTTTATGTATAATGTCAACTTCAAAATACCATATCTCTTAGAATATAACGAATTATGTGGCCCATGAATTATCAAACTAAATGTCTTTGAGTCATTTATCCAATGCCACCAAGTTTGCCTAATTAGAGTTCAAAGAAAGAAGTTATGCCATTGTAGTAAGGTCCTATCCGACAGACAAAGGTTCACCGATGGCTATACGGCCATGAAGTGTTTCACGGACTGTGGAGCCTTAAACAGTTTATGGAGACTTCCTTGAAGGGCACTCTAATAGTTTTTTTAGCTAGAGTCATTTTGGTCTTTCTCCTATGCATTTTGTACTTAACTACGATGTTTTAACCCCTATTCTAAACATTAAACACCATATTTTGCATTTAGTTAAGGGCTTAGAAAGTGTAAATTAGTTCTTTTACGTTCATTAACATTTCAAGTCATTAGAAAAAGGTTCCAAGAGGAGAAAAGCTAGGGTCTCAAGCATTCTTTGAGTTCTTATTGAGAATCTTTTAATACTATATTAGATAAGTACTGTGGGGAAATACGTAAATGGAAGGATTACCCATATATTTATAGTTTTCACTTATGAATAAGATTAACACATCAATGATGAGGTCTAAGATAATAAGGAAAAGACCTTACAGTACCAAAAACATAATTGTTTAAATCGAGTTTTGAAGAAATAAATAAGAGTTTGAGAAAGAGAATAATAAAACTAAGTATTTCCCAAATGTTTCATTTTTGCATTAAGAAAGAGTATTATTTTAAGAAAAGTAAAAGAGTTTTCAGAAAGATTGAGTACACAGCAGTTACCTCTTAGAGAGGACTTTTTGAGTATTTATCTCAACCCAGAGAGAGTATGTTTACTTTGAGCAAAGAGAAACCTTGTTTTCTAAATGAACAATGAGTTTAGAAACTTTTTGGAGCAGTTACCTCTTTTAAGAGGATAGTTTGAGCAATTATCTTAAACAAGAGAGAGAGTATGTTTTATACATTTGAGAAAGATTATTTATATTAGTAAAAGTAGTATTGAGCATCTATATGGGGAAAGTTCAGACAACTCACAGCCTCCATAAACTATGTCTTGCCAACATGGGTAGAGGATCATACTTTTTAGATGAATCCTTAGTGCCTTCAGGCAGAGAATAGTGGATCCACTTAGTTGAGAGGTTCTATATCCCAGCATGATATAAAATAGTTCTGGCAGCATGGACAAGACGTTGTATCATCACGTAGCTCATAGTGATGATTGTCGGTTAGAGAATCCCCCAATAGAGTTAAAGTTTATTTTTGTAAATCACTTATTATGTTGAGTTAAGAGATGAGAAAGTATTTTCTAAAGATTTAAATAATTTAACTCATTTATTTCTTTACAATTAACTTGAGTGCATTATTATATATTATGGTCCCTTCTTTTAGTTATTTCACCTCAATATATTACACACTCGTACATTCAAATATACTGATGTCGTCCGACCTGCATCTTTTTATGATGAAGATATAGGTGTCCAGGATCATCAGCAAGTGCTCTATTAAGATCACTCTACACTCCAAAAAGTTTTGGTAAGCCTCCTTACATTCTGAGCGACTTCATATTTACTTTTATTTAGGTGTTTCGAAGGGTCGTGGGTCTTGTCCCGACACTTATCTTAAACATTAGAGGCTTTATAGATATAAAGAGTTGAGTAGTCTTTCAGTATTTACTTTTCCTTGAGATATTTTTGTAAACTATTATACTTATGTTATTGAGTATTGTACGGACTGTTGAGTAGAGTATTTACTTTGAGTTTAAATGTTTAAAAAATTTGTTTTTAAGCCTTTTATCGCTTGAGTAAGTCTTCTGCTACATAGTCTATCAGGCCAAGAGTTCGCTTGGAGACGAGCAATGGTTCTCGAGTGTCGGCCATGTCCAAAGTGTAGGCTCGAAGTGTGACAAACTTGGTATTAGAGCACAGAGTTCAAGTTTCCTAGGGTGTCTATGAATCCATGTTAGTAGGATCTTATTTATGGTTGTGAGGGCCCCACTTCAATAAATGAGGGACTACAAACATTAAAGAAAAGTTTTCCTTCTTTCATACTCTAAATCATGTAATCGAACTGTGTCATAAGAAACTTATTCAAACTCATGCATTTCTTAAATCCATTTGACTACCCCTCATACTCAATGTAGTTGAAAAATCAAAGCCCAGATTCTTATCGATGAGTAACTCTCAGCAAAAGTTTTGATAAAGTCATGAGACTACAAAGGGTCTTGAGAGAAACCCGTGAGTGAGCTTAAGTGTGTAGATTTGAAAAACTGTACTCTTATTCATATAAATCATGCATTTGAGCTAAAAGCGAGATGTACTCTCAGATTCTTTTCTTTAAAAATATTGTTTGAGATGATACCCTGTAAGAATGGAGTGTGTTTTAGAATGCTTTGGTATTATTTCCATCCGAAAGCTCGTATGATTCGAGATATTATGAGCCAGTAGTAGTAGAAGTGCCCAGAGTTAGAAGATTGAAAGAAGAGGTATAGTAATATAAGAAAGGGAGTTATTGATAAGCTAAATCATGATGTTGCAATCATGCACCCAATAAGTTATTAATGAGGAGTTTTTCCTTATGGGTAGACTAAGCAGTTATGAGTTTGTGTAGATTTCATGATAGAAGGTAGAGTAATAGTTACTACTTAGGATGAGTTAGAGTATACTCTAACCATAAGGGATTTTATGTCGATGTGTCATTATGTTGGCGAAGACCAAGTATAGGTGTTTAATAAAAGATTGGAGTAGTCAAAAGGTGATAGATCTAAGTTAGGCTTATAATTTTTAAGGGAGAGCCCCATGATATTTAGAGGCTTATAGAACTAATTAGGCAATGACATAGAGTGACTGGGTAAATAGAACTTAATTTGTGAAATGGAATGTGACAGTAATTTGTAAATAGGTAGACTGAGAGATAAATATTAACTACTTGTCATGAGATCTTAGTGGGTGAGTTATTCTTAATTTTGTCTAAGAGTTGTAAGTTAATATAGTAAGCGAGTAATTGTATTGATATTCGTGTTTAGTAATGACATTAAGCTTCAATTTGAGATGAGTGTCATGGTCAAAAGGATGGCAACATGAGGGTGATGATATTAGTTCAAGATCTATTCTAGCAGATTTGACATAAATTAGGTGAGGAATTAAGGTGTTACTTTTCCATAAATGTGAGTCATGCAAGTGTAGTCTTATAACTCTTACATGAGACCAATGAATTTTGGCTAAGTCATTAGATTAGCAAGAGCATTAACAGGTGTACCCCAGATCATATGTAGTCAAATGAGCTTCTAACTAAGTTTATGTTTTTTTTCATGTGTGCCTAAATATAGTATAGTTAAGCAGTCAATGTGGGGTAGGCTGATGTAAAGATTATTTATTATCCTTAGGAGTTTGTTCGAGGGGATCATATATAGTCAATGCGGGTAACGATTATTGAAAGACTTATGTAGAAGCGAGAAGAAGTTAAGAGAAGCATCTGAGAAATAGGGAAGTAATCTTAGTACCTTCATATGGAGAGTTCAATAGCCATGGGATTAGCCCTTTTTTAGTATTAGAGTAAATAGAAAATAGAATAATTTAGAGATGATGGAATATATACATAGATGTAAAGCGTTAGCTTAAGACCTAAGGGGGAGATGATAAGATGAGAAACCAAGTCAAGTGTAAAGAATCAGATAGTAATGTGTTCAGAAAGAGTTAAAGTGATATATTGATCTATTAATATTCCAACGTATTCCTCAAAGTTCAATCGTTACAAAATCATATTGGTTTCTCCTATATCAGAATTGTGTCCATAACTTGTTCTCATATACTTCAGAGAGATTCACATCTATGCTCAGTTTTGAGAATGAGGGGCAAAGACTTTTGCCCATTGATCTCAATCTTACTCCATAAAGTTGTGATATTAGCCTCATGGTATGAACCTATTCAAATAAACAATCATGTCTCATGGTGTGCTCAGTATCGCAAATGCATGATTTGATCTCAATGGTTATCAACATAATGTTATGTCATTCATAATCTTATATCAGAATTCTCGAACGATTTGTGCTTGTGATCTTTGGCCTTAAAGTTCTTTCAGTGATCCATTTTAGTTAGAGAGTGATGTTGATGATTCATCTTACACGTATTTATATGCCTAAGGACCTAATAACACCCTGCCTTTAGGACAAGTTTGGACTCATTTCATGTGAATTAGAGTCATTTAGAGTCGTTTGATTTTATATGTACTAACCAGCATGATTAGTTGTGTAGGTGAACTCAAATGGAGAAACGAGCATTGGAATAGAGTTTGGGGAACACAAAAGATCCGAGTCAAAGAGAAGCAAGGAAGAAAACGGAAGAAATAAATTCGAAGGAATATATGTATCCTCTCCGCGTCGCGGAGAGGAATTTTGTTTTGGCTCATGAAATAACTTCTAGATAGAGCTCTCTGTGTCCTCTCCGCGTCGCGGAGGCGGAGAGGGATTTTAATTTTTGTTCACAAAAAAGGATTTTGAGGCAGAACCATTCGTGTAGCAGCCGCGTCGCAGAGAAGATTTTGCCACAAAACTGATATCAGACACGCCTCCGCGTCGCGACTCTATGTGCCAGATTTGGCCGTTTTGACTTTAGTATAAATAGGTTAATATTTTATTTTATTAAAATATTTTTTTTCTATGTTTTGAAGAACGACGACTTGAGGAGCTATTTTATCAATTTTTTAGGGTTCTTTCCTAAACTCTTTTACTTTCGATCTCTTTATGATAATTAAAGATTGTTTGATCGAAACTATTGTTATGAGTAGCTAAATACCCTAGTTCTAGGGTTGTGGCTACATGATGATTGTAATCTATTAAGTTTTCATTGGGTTAATGTTGATTATCACATGAATATTTCTTATGCTCTTGTTATTCGTATTTCGTGCCTGATCACCATTGAAATAAATACATTGTCCGAATTGAACTCGGGAAAGGAATAAGAGGATAGAACTTGTGGCATAAGAAGCATGATTTTCTGTTAATAATTAGGGTTAATTTGTATCTAGGATAGGGATATACCAAGAAACCATGCTTGGTCACTATACAAGAAGAAATTGTAATGCTCGGTACTTGGTCAAACCTATCCTACCTCAACGATGTAGTTAGGTTGTCATTTATCGTTGGCGATTAGAGGTCGGAAGACCATGATCATACATTTAACCATGTGATAATTGATTCGATAGTTGATAAACAACCATTTAAATAATATAAATTGCATGAATCCTAATAAGAGTTACAGCCCTAGACTTTACCCAATCATTGTTTGAAACCCTTGAAATTGAATCGCGTTTGTTTAATTCTGTGTAACTTTTAGATTATAAAATAAATCACTCTTGAAATCTTGATAACACTTGTGCCTAGCTGAAAATATTTGAACAATCGAGTTATTTTAATCGTAAGTCTCTGTGGGTACGATACACAGCTCTTTATAAGAGCCACTTGAATACTTGAACGACCACGTACACTTGTGTGTGCAATTTGGGTGCAACAAGTTTTTGGCGCCGTTGCCAAGGACTTTAGAATTAGGAAGTATTTGATTTTTCTGATTTCTGAAGTTAAAAAACCAAGTGTTGACAACTTGATCTTAGCAATTCATTTTGCAGGTTGTGTTGAAAGTCGAAACTGGACGACGATCAAGGATTGGTCTAGCCTCTAGCTGAACCAGAAAGATTTGTTCACTACTGAAGAAGGCAAAGAAGAATCACTTACCCAGTCCCTCTTGTTGCTAGTGAACCAACATCTCCAGTAGCAAGAGTTGAGCAAGAGAAACCTGCAGTAATGGCTGAGATGAAAGTAAGAGATGTGGCAATCCCACGTACCACCAATATGACATCTTGCATTCAAAAACCTGAAGCTGGTGGAAGGTTTGAACTGAAGCAGAGTATGGTGCAACTATTGCACACTAATGGGCAGTTCACTGGTCTGTCACACAAGGATCCAACAATTCATATACAGAATTTCCTCGAGATCAGTGATACTTACACTCCAGCTGGAGTGAATGTGTATTATGTGAGGCTCACTCTATTCCCCTTTTCTCTACTTGGGGAAGCCAAAATATGGTTAAATTATGAGCCTGCTAACTCTTATTACCTCCTAGGACGATCTTGCACAGAAGATCCTTATCAGGTTTTTCCCATCTGGGAAAACAACTAAGTTAAGGAGTGACATCTTAAGTTTCAGACAGAAAGGAGAAGAGAACTTGTACCAAGCTTGGGACAGGTTTAAATCGATGTTGATGAGTTGTCCACATCATCATCAGGCTAACGAGGTGTTGGTCCATACCTTCATTGATGGATTGGAGCCTAACACCAAAATTTTACTTGATTCAGCTGCAGGTGGTCAGGCTTTGGAGAAGACTTATGCTGAGCTATTCACTATGTTGAATAGGATCTCACAGGGTAACCCCAAACGGAACGGAGGAGGAGCAAAACATGTGATACAGAAAACTGCATGTATGCTGGAAGTAGATGCAGTGACTACTTGAACTGCACAGATTACTGCGATGCAAAACATGATGAACACCCACTTCAGCAATCTATCATTGGGATAACAGCCCGCTCAGGTAAATGTAGTCCAATAACCACCAACTTGGTGTGAAATTTGTGGAGGTGGAGATCATAGTGCAGAGATATGTGGTGCGAACCTGGATTATGTAAATTTTCTAAAGAATGCACTACGAGGAGGAGGCTAGCAGAACTATGGAAATTCTTACAATCCCAATGGGCATAACCATCCAAATTTCTAATAGGGAGGTAATCAGAATCAGGCCCAAGGCCAAAATCAATATAGACCCCAGGGAAATGCACAGGGATATCAACAACAGGTCCAAAGGGAGTAGCCAAATAAGAAGCCAAACAATCAACTAGGTAACATGAGTGTGGAGTAAATGCTTAAAAATATTATGGTTGATCAAGTTCAGTTAGCTGCTGATTTGAGAAACAACCAATTAGCTACTCAAAACTTGAGAAGCAATTTGGGCAGTTTGCAAGTGCTCAAAATTCACGACCTCAAGGAGGATTACCAGGAAACACTGATCCAAATCCCAGGCAAGTAAATGCGGTAGGAACACGCAGTGGTTTGCAGTTGGAGGAGTTGCCTCCAAAGAAAAGAAACACTGATTATGTGAGTAAAGAGAATGAACCCAAGGAGAGTGAGGTTGTTTCACAAGAAGAAAGAGTGCAACCAATAGTGAAACCACCTCTTCCATTCCCTCAAAAGTTCAAGAAACATAAGGAGGATGAATATTTTGGGAAGTTTCTCTCTCTTTTGAAACAAGTTCACATTAACTTGCCATTGGTTAATGTTTTGCAGGGTATACCCAGGTATGCTAAATATGTGACGGAGATTGTGGCAAATAAAAGGAGGATGACTGAATATGAGACAGTAGCACTTACTGAAGAGTGCAGCTCCCAAATCCAAAATAAGTTGCCCACCAAACTGAAAGATTCGGGTAGCTTTACGGTTAATATCACTATAGGGTCTTAGAGCATTCATGCGTAAGGATTGTGTGATCTAGGAGCTAGTATAAATTTGATGCCAACTTCGTTGTATAAAAATTTGGGGTTAGGTAGTCCTAAACCTACTACCATCATTTTACAGTTGGCTGATAGATCTGTTGCTAGGCCTGAGGGTGTTGTAGAGGATGTCTTACTGCAAGTGGGATCATTGATATTCCTAGTAGACTTTGTTGTGCTGCATTTTGAGCCAGATCCTGAGGTCCCATTCATCTTGGGAAGACCTTTCTTGGCTATTGGGCTTGTTATGGTAGATGTAGCAGCTGGGCAACTCACTATGCGACAACATGATAAAGTGGAAGTGTTCGATGTGTACAAGGTATTAAAGATACAATCTGTATATGAAGAGTTGTCTGCAATAACTGTTATAGATCTTGAGGTAGAGGCTCGATATATTGCGTCCAAGGACCCTTTAGAGCAAGTGTTAGTAGGAGATGATATCTATAGGGATGCCGAGGCACATGAAATGGTACAATTTCTTGATGTATCACTTGTAGATACATCAGGAGAACGATGGGATCCTTTAAATAGGGTGTTGGGTCCTCCACCCAAGCCCTCCATTGAAGAAGCACCCTAGTGGTAGTTAAAAGCATTGTCAGCCCACCTCAGGTATGCATTCTTGGTTGAAAATAAGACCTTACCAGTTATTTTGTCTACAACATTATCTGAGTCCCAGGTGGAAGCAGCATTAATCATCTTGAGGAAGAGAAAAGCAGCCTTGGGTTGGCAAATGTCTGACATCCATAGAATCAGTCCCGCATTGTGCATGCATAAAATTTACATGGAGGAAGGGCATAAGTCGAGTGCACAATATCAACGAAGACTAAATCCAGTGATGAAGGATGTGGTTATAAAAGAGGTGATCAAGTGGTTTGATTAAGGGATCGTATACCCCATATCAGATAGTAAATGGGTGAGTCTGGTATAGTGTGTGCCCAAAAAGGGCAAAATGACGGTGGTAACCAATGAGAAGAATGAATTGATCCCCACAAGGATAGTAACGGGGTGGCGCATCTACATAGATTACAGGAAGTTGAATGATGCCACTAGAAAGGACCATTACCCGGTGCCTTTTATTGATTAGATGTTGAATAGATTGGCGGGGCAAGAATAATACTACTTCTTGGATGGCTACTCAGGTTATAACCAGATTGTTATTGCACCATGATACGCTCAAATTACACCTCCCTAAAAAAGCATAAGCGATCGTTATCAAGTAAAGAACCCAACTTGTAGGTTGGGGTCGATCCCACGAGGAAAATGGTTTAGACTTTACTTTAACCCACAATTATATTCAATTAGTCAAAGTACTT